>PVLC010001382.1:115467-145525 GCA_004027655.1 Graphiurus murinus
GTGGCGCACGCTTGTAATCCCAGCATTCGGGAGGCTGAGACTGGAGGATCCGGGTTCGCGGCCAGCCTCAGCTACCTAGTGAGGCACTCCGCAACTTAGTGAGACTCGGTTTCAAAATAAAGAATAAAAAATAGGGCTGGGGGTGTAGCTCGGAGGTAGAATGCCCCTGAGTTCAATCCCCAGTACCGAAAAAAAAAAAAAATAATAATAGATCCAATCTTGAAGATAGGTAGAGCATAGAAAATGAATGTGCCAGGCATGGCGGTACATGACTATAATCCCAGTACTTGGCAGGCTGAGCCAGAAGGATTGCAGGTTCAAGGACAGCCTCAGCAATTTAGCAAGGCCCTCAGCAACTTAGCAAGACCCTGCTTCCAAATAAAAAAATAAGAAGGGCTGGGGGTGTAGCTCAGAGGTAGAACGCCCCTAGGTTCAATCCCCAATACAAGAAAATAAAAAGGAAAAGAAAAGGGATGCACAAACTTAGGTCAACTTAGGTTTACAGCACATACGTCTATCTATTTATTATGGCAACACTGAGATATTGTACACCCTTCTCTTTTCTCATCCTTTCATCCATTCTATCCCAATGGCAATAGGGACATCTGAGGACAGATTATCAAAATTGACATTTGTAAACTATTGTGAAACTATTAAAATCCACTACCTCAATGCAACAGAAAGTTGAATATGTATTTTATTTTGTTTTGCTTTTAATTGTGTTAACTTTTTAAAATGGTTTTGTTATTAAAGAAATATAGAAACATTTTTAAAGTTTATTAAACTGAGGAGAAAAAATAAGAATGAGAGCAAAGGAAATTGTGAGTGCTTTAACCAACATGTCTTATTTCCCTAAAAATCATTTTCAAATTTTAGTTCTTCTAATACTTGCCTCAATATTCCTTAATAATTTATATGTGGATATTGCCTTCAGATGTCATATACTGATTTGCCATTATGATGGATTAATATTTTAATTATCCTACCCTCACAATTTCCATTCTCCATGTTTTCATTTTTAATTAGGCATGCTAATATGCAATAAAACACATATATCTTAAGTGTTTATTTCATTAAATTTTGACAGTTTTATACACTTCTTTAAACACAACCAAAACAAGATACAGGGAATTTTTATTCCTCCAGAAAGTTCTCCCAAGGTGCTGTATATAAGTAAAATTTCCTCCCTTCCTCTCCCCGATATAGACATATACTGTTATCTACTATCTAGTGTCATATAATTTTATTACATTTATACAGAGTGTAAGTACTTTGTATAAATGTAATAAAATTATATTTCCTCTTTTGTTTTGTCTTTGTTTCTTTACCATAAAATGTTTGATGTTCATACAACCTAGTGGCAATCTATCTCCAATCTATGCCCTTGCCCTTTTTATTTATTTTTTGTTTCAAAATAGGGTCTTGCTAGGTTTCTGAGATAACCTAGGTGTGTGCTACCATAGGCAACTTGGTTTATTCTTAGTTTATTGCTGAGTAGTACTCCATGATATAAGCAAATAGTAATTGATTTCTACTGTCTTGTTAATAGATATCTGAGCTGTTTTCAATTTGTTACTAATATCAATAAAGCTACAATGAATTTTTGGTAGCATAGGTTTTCAATTTTATATTGGGTAAAAACAGGAAGGAAACACTTCCACTGATGCTACGTACATACTTGAGAATACCAATGCCAATCTCAATGAGGAGGGAGCTGGGGGAAAAGTCACCAAGGGCTGTGTGCATGTATGTCACCATCACTGTGAGCCACGTTATGATGTGAGGCTTTAATACACCAATAGAAGTATAAAGAGGAAAAAATAATTAATAGGTTATATGGTAACTGGATGTTTCATTTTATTAGAAACTCTAGAATAGTTCTATAAAGTGGCTAAAATCAAATGCCATTTCACAATCCTTCCAAAGATGTGTGAGAGTTCTGTTCATCTTCATCCATATCTGGTGTTTGGTTTTAGACATTAGTCCTCATTTCTTTGTGTTTCTTGTGTCTTCTGTTTCCTCAAGCTGCCTTTTTATTTTTTGTCTCTTTTTTCACGTCAGTGTCACTGCTCCTCAGGTTTTATAGATCCTAGGTTCCTCATTCGTATTTTATCAGAAACTATGTTTGTAGGCCAAAGGTTCAAATGAAGCTTAACTTCATGGCACTTGTTCAGCCTATTTGATTTTTAAGGATGGTGTCCTTAGCAGAAGCTTCTTCTAGACTAGGATTGTTCAGATTCTCCAGGGGGAAATTTCCTCTTATCTGCTACTTTGGATCTAGAATTCTGTGTCCCCAGTTCTGGAATCAAGTAGGTAAAGAGGTGTGGGGCTCCTGTTCAATATGTAAATTTTATTTATTCTCTTATTTTCCTCTCGCATATCACACCCTTCCTCTTCTATGTGTTTGATGTTCCCAGGTCTAGAGATTTTCTTCTTAACTTCCCTACAGGATATATCTATCTCTTCTCCCCTGATCATTTTGTATCCTAATAACTTGGCTCACAGTGCAGGGGTAAGAATACAATGAAAATTCCAGACAGTTCTCATGCTTTCAACCCCTGCATCACTGCAATTTCCTGTAGTACTAGGCTATCCTGGGTGGGTCCTTTGCTTTCTATCAATGTCTTACCTTAATGGATTTAGGTTACTTCTTCTCTGCTCTGCCAAGTTCTATACCATTGTCCACCCACCTTCATTCATCATATACTATAATCTTTAGTTTCAGAAGTTATCTATTTTTCTCAAAGATTTAGTTTGTGTTTGTTCCTTGATTACTTTGTTATATGGGCTTAATAGGTTTTTTTTTTTTAACTTTGATTTAACATCATTTCACCCAAGATGTCCAAATTACACTGTACTCAAGACTTGAGGGATATTGAGTTACAAAAAACTAGTAGTATTTGCTGATGAAAAGCAAATTTAGTACTTTTGGAGAGCTCAGTCTAATGGGGGCTACTCTGTTTTCAAGAATGCTTCAAAGAATGCTTTATAAAATGACACAAAGGAACTTCAGAACCTTAGATTAGGGGTGGCAGGAGTCTCTCTTTGTTATCTTGAGGGTTTTGAGGGTAAAAGTTCAAAGGATACAATCACCTTTTAAAATGTAAATGAACTGCAACATCAGCATAATTTTCTTGTGCTATCTTTGAATAAATAAAAATACATCCACAGTTTTTTCTTTATTCTCTCAAGAAGGGCTTTGAAAACCCATAATTATAGAATTTATTAAGGAAAATGACTAATAAGTACTGGTAGCAAAGAATATTCAAAGGTTTAAAGATTGCTAGCCAAAATATCTTATTTTTAGACTGTATCTATGAGAGATGCTAAAGAAGTTACTCACTGACGAAGATAAAGAAAAGTTATAAATTAAGCATATTAGAAATAAGAGGGAGGGTAAGAGCTGACAAATTATTGACATTTCAGGAGGTAACCAAAGAAAAATGTACTAAAATGACAGTTTGGTGATCTCTCTCTCTCTCTCTCTCTCTCTCTCTCTCTCTCTCTCTCTCTCTCTTTCTCTCTCTCTCTCTCTCTCTGTGTGTGTGTGTGTGTGTGACTGTTGATGTATATGTTCAGAGAGAAAATTTCCCCATGTATCAATCAGCATACATAATCAAGAAACTACAACATGCTAGTCACTGTGTAACCTACAAAGAAACAGGAGCACAAATTACAAAAAAAAAAAAAAGCGTTAAAATTGACATGTTCACATAAAGAGATGACATCAGAGAATAAACACTGAGTCCCAACTAAGTAATACATACAGTAAATAATACCCTATCTCAGAAGTGACAGAGAAAATCATAGGTAGATTAAGAATGGAGTCTAAACAGGAAAGCAGAATAAGTCAGCATGAATTAAAGGGATGGTTTACATTTTAGAATATGTAAAGGAACTTGGCAAACATGGTATCATCTCTAAGTGAAGTTTTGTTTTCTTTTTTTAGCCATTACCTTTTGGCTAAGGCTAAGATTCATGCAATTCATCATTTTGTAGTATATAACAGGTTTTTAAAGATACTTTTATAGTGACAGCATGTCTTCTTGCTTTACTTTATACTTGTATATGGTCATCTTTGGCAGCTTGATCACAAACTGCCAAATTTGAGGACCTTGGCAGATAGAGACAATACTATTATATTCAATTTTGGGGCATTTGCAGATTTTTAACAGAGAATTTTATGTGGAAGGGTATCTACACTAGTGATATGCTAATAAGAAAAATATCCTTGATTTGTAGAATTTTCCAATTTCTGTGGGGTACATATTCTCATCATGACTGATTTCAAGCTACTGATTGGATGTTATTAAGTCTCAATTTGGGAACAGTTGAGTACAATTAACTGTCCCAAGTGGCACAAGATTACTGTCACCCTGCTGAAGTCATCAACATTTCAGGTTCCATCCAGTGAGACATAGGTGAGAGTGATGCTCAACATTTTATTCTTTTACTTTCCTTTCGGATCCTCACTTGGTCTTCCTACCATTCTTCTTTTTCAGATACAGGACTTTTGTGACCACAGTATAAAAGTCAGAGACATTCTATCCCAGTATGTATCTTGTTCATTTAGGCTGTCAGATGCAATTTAGTTTGCTATTGAGAACAGCAGTGCCTTGTTGTTTGAGTAGACTTGTGGTAGAGATGTGAAGAGCAGAGGAGAGCAGTGCTGTGCAGTGGTGGAACAGCTGTTTATGATGACTCCTTTCTAATGCAAGCCTGTCATTCTGGGGTCTGTCTTCTGAAAACAGAGGTAGCAAGTCTGGAGTCTTCACTGAGTTAGAGTGAAGAACCCCCAAATGACATATCTCTAAAGGCCATTCCAAGGTTAGCTTCCGGTTTTTCCTCTTCTGGGGAAAGCTTTGTAGAGATGTTTATAGCCTTGAGTTCCTATACCATAGGGCATCCAAGTACTAGATCTGACAAAGTCAGATATTTATGCAGAGACATGTGAAGTGGAACAGCAAGTGAGAATCTACTTAGAATCAATTTTGCCCAATGACAAGTCAAGGTATAGTACTTACATGCAATTAAGGAAGTACTAACGCTCTTCATGTAACTTTTGACATATTTGTGGGCATCTAATAGTCCTCTCATCTGCCATTTCGCATTTGCCAACTTCCTGTTCTCTGCATTTACTCCTGTTGTTATGTCAGCAACCAGATCTGTCCAAGACTTTACCAAAGTGCAGCTCTCCACGGTGGTCTTGCTTATGCCTAGAACACTGGTGGAAAGACGTATATGGGGCCTTACAACCATTCCAGATGGAAACCCTTCCCCTACACTAATACCATGAGTGCAACCTTGCACACTAGCATAGCTTGCCTTTAGAGCAAGTGCTGTAAACTCAGAGATTTTAGTGGAAAATCCAAGCACTATTTTAGGTATTTTCCTTCTCTCTTGCTGAGAGCCCTTTCACAATACTCATTCATAGGTCATGGGGTGGGGCTGAATCAAGTGGTGAAAGACTATATCCTTCATGTCCTCAGATTCTTTTGTGTAGTCACACATGTGTGTCTTATCCCATTCTTGGGGGTATTATTCCTTCTCCAGGATTCTCTTTTTGATCCCCTTAACCTGTTGATCAAGGACATACTCAGTAATATTGTCTACCACTTTAACAGTCCACTCATATTCTGTAACTATTACAAAATAAGTGAGAGTAAACAATTCCAGGTTCATATCTACTGCTTCCCTTTATTCCTTCTCAGTGAGCAGAAGGCCGTGTTGCCTCTGGAGCCACTGCCTTGCAAGGCTCATTTATGAGCCCTTCAAAATCTTCAAAAAGAAAATTACCAGTCTCAGTCATTATTCTCACTGATAAAAAAAAAAGTCTGATAACTTAGAAGAAGGAATATTTATTCATTTGCTCACAATTTTTAGAGGTTTCAGAATTTCAGTCCATGTCAGGCTAGATATGCAGATCTCAGGGCATGGCAGTGGGAAACAGAGAGGCTGGAGGCAGGAAAAAAAAGAAAAGAAGGGGATTCGAAGACAAACGCACAAATTACCACCTAGTAAATCCATTACAATGGATTTATCCACTGTTGAGATTATGGCTCTCATGACTTAATTATATCAAATAGGAACATTAATACATGAGCTCCTCAGGGGACATTCTGTATCTACCCATAACACCACACGTTAAAGATTAATCTCTATAAAAGCCAAGGAGCAGAGCCCAAGATACAATAATGGTGCACATCTTAAAGAGCTGGGGAGGTGACACAAGGATCACAATTCAGGATTCACGTATTGGAATTATGAATATGTATACGTTGAGATGCCCAGAATGATTGAGAGGAAAGGCCATGAATATCGGTATAGGATAGGAGACTATTTTGTGGAGTTGGATTAATGGAGTCCAGTGGGGTGGGATGTGGGGGTTAGATAGTCATTTTCAGCCAGTAATAACTGTGTGTGAAAGGACAAGTCGAGGCTGCCTCTCGTTAGAGTGTCTGCATTTTAAACATGTCTTTACGGCAAGTGACATTTCACCATGCTGCAGTTCTGTTAGAACATCAACATATGTGTTGACAAGGCAAAGGTGTATTAAATATCTTTATGGGTAGTCAATCCTAATAAAGCAGGACATGTACTTAATTATAGTCATTTAACAGTGATTTCTCTACTTTAATTATAGTTTTATATAATACAAGCTTGATTTAGTTGAATAATAATAAACTAGCACTTATATGCTGAATATAAGACTTTGGATCTCTTAGACTTCTGAACTATATTCTCTACCTGCATGTATGTGAACAATATACATACCTTTCAAGAACATTTCATTGCTACAGTGTCACACTGTTCTTTAATATGAAGATTTGTTTGCAGATCATTGGACATACAGAAATAAAAAAAAACTACTTAAATGACATATTCTTCATACCCAAATATGGATTTCACTCAGCCCATTGGTGGACTTTGCCTATGAATGGTTTATCTCTTAGTTTAGAATACTGTAGTTTAAGGAAGTAATTATTTTTTATATTTGTCAGAGAGTTAATTTTTAATAGTAATTTACTTGTGCTTGGAGATTTCAAAACAAAGATACATTGAACTCAGTATCTGATGCTGTGGTTAGGAGTGTAGCTGGTAAAAGCAAGAGTGACCCTTTCCTTCCATGAATGCAGATGATGTTTTCAAATGTCAGGGGCAAAATAGGAAATTTTATTTTCCTGTACCCTGGCAGCTGACTCTGACTCCTTCATCCTAGCATTCTAGCTGTTGTCACCTCTTCGAGTCCCTCTGGGGAACTAGTACTAAGTTGTTAACTGTCCTGTGGGTAGGAATCATTTCTAACAAGAGAAACACCACCAGGAAATCATATTTGACATAAAGTCTTATTTGTTTTTGCTTGTAGAGAACACCTTTGCGTAATGAATTTACCAAGTCTCTTTGACAGGTGTGCCTCCTGAACCTCATTTCGCAGATTTCTGGGATGACAGGAACAAAGACCATACAATCCTCTTAGTTTCTAGGGTTCAGTCTAACTGCTTTTGGGGGATGAAGGAAAGGGGCCAGGGAAGAAAAAGACTCTTTCCAATGAAGGAATCACTTGACAACTTTAACTTTAGGCTCATAGGATAGGGGTGGAGAGAACGATGGAATATGAACTTGGATGTCAGAATCCATCCTACAAATAAGTTTTTATTGTGGTTTGTGAATTAGGAGTCATGGACAGAGCTGGGTGTGGTGGCGCATGCTTGTAATCCCAGCATTCGGGAGACTGAGACCAGAGGATCTGGGTTCGCGGCCAGCCTCAGCTACCTAGTGAGGCACTCCGCAACTTAGTGAGACTCGGTTTCAAAATAAAGAATAAAAAAAATAGGGCTGGGGGTATAACTCGAAGGTAGAATGCCCCTGAGTTCAATCCCCAGTACCGCAAAAAAAAAAAAAAAAAAAAAAAGTCATGGACAGAAGACCAGCCAAAGAAACATATAATGATTTTTTGAAGGAAAGACAGTGACATATGACATTTTGATTCTTACATCCCTCACTGCGAGCCTGCACAAATTCTCTAGAGTTGTAGGAATAACTTTTTATGAGGGTGGCTGGTAATTACTGATCCAATCTTTCTCTTCCTATGGAGTTACAATTAGTAATATTGCTTCCTAGGGCTGCTTCTAGCTGAGCAAGATATCATGTTTCCACCCCCCAACCCCAATATTTTCAAGCTTCTTGCATATATATATATATATATATATATATACATATATATATATATGTATATATATATATATATATATATGTATGTATGTATTTAGTTTGCATGAATGGGGAAGAAAATAATAGAAATAGTATTGAGCAATTCCAAGATGTTTGAATGGAATAGCTAACTTTAATTTCCTAAGGGAACATTTTTGGATGATCAAATTGCTCTCAAACTATAAACCATGTTTTTATACCATTTTTCTACTTGACTAATTGGTTGTGACAGGTGTCATCCAAGCTCTGCAGCTCAGGCTGTCCTGATGCTAAGACAGAGGCATAGTAAGCAGCCTCTGTTGATGAAATAGAAGAGCTATGCATGGGTATTTTTCCTTATTGATTTTCTGGTATATGATGTCAGTTGATTACTGAGAGCCATTCACTGCACAAATGTAAGCACTCATTACGACCATATTTCCCATTGATTTTCCCCCTACAAGCACGATCAGTTATTTGTTCATTTTGAGCTCAACAGAAATGTAAATTGTTATGATTGTGTACACACACACACACACACACACACACACACACACACACACACTAAATAAGGTTAGTATCATATGCCCATAAAAATAAGCTCTCTATAATGTAGACATGGGTACGTGTGTAGATACAGAAGGAACAACACACATCATTGCCATACTTTAAATTTGGTTATACAAATTTACACCAAAAGAAGGATCTCTAAGGTTCTGAGATTTAAGTAAGTTAAGCTTTGTTTCAATTTCACTAGGCAGTGAGAAAAATGATAATATCTATGTTATGTTAAGGAAAAAAAAACAGACCCCAAGATACATATGTATGAGTCCACTTATATAAAATTCTAGAAAATGCAAACTAATCTTTAATGACAGAAGGCACATCACAGGCTGCCAGGAAGTGCAGGTGGCAGGAAACAGAGATGGACTACAATGGTCACCAGGAAACTTTTGGGGCTGACGAATATATTCTATTTCTTGATTATGTTGCTAGCTTTTGGGGGTTTATGCATCTATCAAAACTTACCAAAATTGTATAATTCTCATTGGTTCAGTTTGTTGAACACAAATCATACCTCAATAAAACTGTTTAAAACTTGATATCTATGTCTCAATATTTAAATATTTGAGAATTGCCTTAGATTCACATGCCTTTAATAATATTAAATGATTTGTCCTTATAACCAAAACATCTTATTTCTCTGACTATGCAGAATATGCTCATAGGAGGAAATAAAATTATAATATCCGTGTTATATGCTGAATATTTAAGCTGCAAAGGTTCATTCCAAACACAATTGAGGTTCTCCTATTAGACTAGATAATTTCTATTCCTCTAAGAACAGGAGAGCAATAACTGACCTCTTGAAAGTTGGTCATATTGATTACAGGTTGCTGTATTAGTTTTCTTTGCTGCCTAGCAAATTCACATTTACCATCTCAGGTTTTCTGTTGGGTAGGAGGCTGGGCACAGTGTGCGGAGTTCTCTGCTTCAAAGTCTCACCTGGATGCCATGCAGGTGAGGGTAGGAGGTGAGGTCTCATCACAGGTGTGACAGTTCCCAGGCTATTGGCAAGGTTCATCTACATATGGTTGTGGGTCTGAATTCCCTTAATTAGCTCTTAACTCATCACAACCTTCAGATCATAGAGGCTCCCAGCTTTCTACCATGTACATCATTCCATAGGTAGTTCCCAACATGGCAGCTTACTTCTTCAAGTCCAGCAGGAGAATCTCTATTATTATTATTATTATTATTATTATTATTTTTTTTTTTTTTTAGTATTAGAGATTGAGCCCAGAGCCTTGCACAAGCTATATAGTGCTGTACCACTGAACTACATTCCCAGTCAAGGATCTTTTCTTTTAGAAGGCATGACTTAATAAGATTTCACTTAATCATGAGAATGACTACTCCACTGCCTTAGCATGTAATGTAACCGAGTCAAGGAGTGCCTGTCTCATCAATTTTGCCATATTCTATTGACTAGGGGTCCAGTTGCACTCAGAGGAAGTGCAGTCACCTTAGGTCAGTTTGCCATGTTAGGGAATATCCAGCACAGTCATTTTTAGGGGACTTGGGCAATATATCATTCTCTAATATAGTTAAATAAACAGCCAGATGTGGTGGTGCATGCTTGTAATCTCGGTACTTGGGAGGCTGAGACAGGAGGATGGCAGGTTCACAGGCAGCCTCAGCTACTTAGTGAGGCCCTCTGCAATTTAGTGAGACCCTGTTTCAAAATAAAGAATAAAAGATAGGGCTGGGTGTATAGCTCAGAGATAGAAAGCTCTAGGTTAATCCCTAGTGTAACACAAAAAAATTATGTACATACATACACACACGCATGCACACACACACACACACACACACACATACATATAAGAGAGAGAGAGAGTTAAATAGAGAAATACCTTTAATTTATAAGCATATATCTAAGAAAAGTTTAAAAGCAAAGTGTGATTCAATTTTAGATTAATAGGATTTTTAGTACATTTAGAATTTAATTTCCATTGGCTTGGTTTTTATACAGGACCCCAAGTTCATGCCTATTGTGCATCAATCCATGAAGGAGTTAATTTACCTCTGTCTACAGTTGTCGACTTCAGTCTTCCTCATCAGGGGAATAAGACCTATAATTTGCAAAATGAATCTATATTCTTGAACAGTGACTGAATGAGAAAACGGAGTATTTTAATAATTAGCTATTCAAATTATCTCATGGTTCCCTACTGTTCATAAAATCAAAAACATAATATAAAATAACATAGATCATAATATTAGTTACAGATGTCAGCTTCCTCCTTTTTTTCTGAAGAAAAGGTGTTAATGAATTATTCTAGACTGATTTCTGACATAATTGCCAGGATTGTACAATATATCATTCTACATTTATGCCAGCAAATTAGCATCAGTGATTCATACAGTGGTAGCTTTCTTAATTTTATCATGCACTAAATACATGCTGTTTAGGTTTTCAAAATAACAGGTGGCTCTATACCTTCTAGAGTGAAGAGAATTTACAATTCTGCCATTGAATTAGTGAATATTTCAAAGATGACACTAACGATATGCCTGTGTATTTGCAGCAAAATAAGGCTATGACTCTGACAAGCTACTAAATACTGAAAATACATCAATAATTTGAATCTGAGAAATATGACTTTTAATAATTCTAGCTTTTTCTGTCTAGTGTATTTCTTCATGACAGCTATACAACACTCAGTACTTAATATTCATTTTCCAATGGCAGAAAGACAGCTACAGATGGTGATAGTAGAAGTTGTTTGCAGTATTCGGGGAGCTTTTATTTATTATATACAGTCTCATTTCACCAAGATCTCAGGTTTGCAGACCTTCTCTGCCACTTTGTCACCTTGGGTGCATTTCTGAACTATCACAAACCTCCCATAATGCAAAATTACAAGTAAAACCAACTTAATGTGCACAGATTGATCTGTACAATACCTCATATACAGTGATCACTCAGAAAACAGTGGTGATATAATTCCTCAATGATGGCCAATATCTGTGTCTTTTTTCCAGCCTAAGCTGATCCTGTGGAGCTGGCATGTTATAGGGCAAATAGCAACAGAGTTATTTCTAGTTGTGCAAGTTTCCACCAGGATCAGGAAGTTATTCAGCCTCCTTCTTAACTGAGTGAAAGTGGAAGTGATAGCTTTTGTTTTTTATTTGCCTTTAAAATGAGGTAAGGGGTGCAAAGGGAGATTAAAGTGTTTGTCCATTGTCATGTGCTGGTTAAAATGGAATCAGTAGTTGCCATCTTGGAATATAATTTCTAGGTTTGTTTGTTTTTCTCTTGGACATCTCTTTTGCATTTCCTATGAGTCAGATATTTTATAGGTGGTTTATAAAGTTAAACTCAGTTTTCTCTCTAGACAGCCCTGAAAATTAGGTACTGCTATTATTCACATTTTGTAGGTAAGAGATCTGAGGCATAGAAAAATGAAATAATTGGTATAAGGACACATAATTAGTATGTGTCAGAGACAATTTGGCTCTGGAGTCTGCGTTGCCTATCATTCCCACTTGTGACTTTTCTTTGACCTCTAGATGAGAAACACATCAAATAAATCCTGTTTCTTCACCACTGTCTTAATTCAGTTTTTGTTGATATAATAGAATACTCAATGCTAGATAACATATAAAGAAAAAAAGTTTCAATTGGCTGATGAATTTTGGTGTTTGGAAGGTCCTGACAGCATTGGCAATGCCTCCCTCTGCTTGCATAATTACGTGGCAGAGAAAAGGAAAGGGAAACAGACAGGTGCCAAAGTGGCCAAGCACAATCCAGTGGCCTTGTTTTATAACAACCCATTCTTGGAAGAACAAATAGTTATAGGAGACCTAGCCTATGCCAGCAAGATAGGTATTAATCCTTTCTTGGGATGGAGCCCAGTGATGGAATCATCTCCTAGTAGGCCTTACCTCATAAGATTTCCACCATCTCAGTATCATTACATTTGAGTACCAAATTTCCAGCATATAAACTTTTGGAGGACCAACCACATCTAAATTCTAGCATCCATGCAATGGATACTCTAGTTTCCACTCTGCTTATCACATTGAATGAGTCACCCAGGAAGATAGAAAGAAAGAATTCGAGCTCCAAGAAGACAGGGATTTTCCCTTTTTTTCCTCATTCCCATCACCTGGACCATATCTGATACATGAGAAATACAAGCAAAACTATTAGTGTATGAATTAATAGATGTATAGATTTGTACCTTGTTTTTGTTTTGTAGGGTACTGGGGATTGAACCCAGGGGTATTCTACCTTAGAGCTACACTCTCAGCCCTTTTTATTTTGTAGTTTGAACACTGGGTCTCACTAAGTTGAAGAGGTTCTTGCTAAGTTGCTGAGGCTGGCCTTGAACCTATGATCCTGCTGCCTCAGCCTCCCAAGTACTGAGATTATAAGCATGAGCCAACACGCCTGGCTGATTTGTACCTTGTTTTAAGGAAGGATTTAGTCTAAAATGACAGACCATAATTCATGTGAATACAAGGTTTCATATCTTTTTTTCCTTTTATGTTCTTTGAAGAAGCTTTCTATAAATAAAACTTTTCCAATCTGGGTGAAACAGATTTGCTCAGTTTTAAAATATATATTAGAAAAACATATGTTAAACCCAAATTAAACAAGATTTTATCTATGTGGCTCAGTCTCAACTTAGATTAATTTGATAGAGGTGAAAATGAATTCTTTCATAGAAATTATCTTGCCATATTTTAGCATATTTCCATATGGGTAGCATTTTTATGAGCGGAAACTGAGGAGTGGAATAAGGAATAGATGGGGGGAGGTGTTTGAGGTGGCTTTATCTTAAATGTGGCCCCCAGATTCTGAACAGATCAATAATGTACTAGGGTTAATAGGCAGGACGTGTTACTCTTGTTTACATATCATTATCATTATATAAAAATAATGGCTTATTTACAGTTTAAAAACTATGGGTCATTCAGTTTTTTTGAAAAACAAAAAGGCAGAGGTAAGGACTTATTCAGGAAGGAAAACTCATATAACTGAGAGTGGAGAATGGATTTTTGTAGAAAGACTAATGTAGACTGAGGGAAAAGGAGGAAGAAAATGTCAGTGTGTGGTGATGGATGGGGTCCGGGTAATTGTTTTAAGATTGCAAAGACAAAGCCTGGGAAAGGGGATTTTAACCAAACCTATAAAATCAGAAAGAATATGAGATGTGGCTATTGATTTATTCAACAAAGCTCAGCATCATCCGACACCCCAAGAATCTACTCAAAATTTATAATAGATCGTTTCAGGATGAGTTATAAATATATTTCATAGCAGATAATAAACTCAGATGGAAAATATAACAGGAAGTTCCTTATTAAGTCATTATGATACGTTATGAGGGTTGTAATACACATCCCTAAATTTTCCAATTGGTATCATGAGGGCCACTAATTTTTGTTTTTAATTGGAGGTTGATCTCAGAGGTATACTACCTCTGAACTACATCTCATCTCTATTTCATTTTTTTTTTTTTTTTTACATTTTTAAACAGGGTCTTGCTAAACTGCTGAATCTAGCCTCAAACCTGTGATCCTCCTTTCTGAGACTTCCAAGTGCTGAGATTACAGGCAGATGACAGTCAACCCTTTATTCAGCATGGTTCCTGATGAAACTTCCATTAGGGGAAAATCTACCAGACTCTTGATTTATTGACTTAGTGACTATAACTTCCTTCAGATACAGTTATTTTACAGAAACATTGTGATGAAAGAACCTAGTAGTTGGTGTGTGTGTGTGTGTGTGTGTGTGTGTGTGTGTGTGTGTGTGTGTGTATTACGTGTATAGGAGTATTGGGGATTGAACCCAGGGGCATTCTATCTCCAAACTATACCCCTGGCCCTTTTTATTTTGTAACAAGGTCTTGCTAGGTTACTGAGAGCCTTGCTAGGTTGCTGAGACTGGCCTTGAACTTGCAATCCTGCTATTTCAGCCTCTTAAGTACTGAGATTATAGACATGTGCCACAATTCCTGACAGTTTATATATTTTTATAGAGGTAGAATAATAAAATTATTTCAACACAAGAATAGTAAAGTAAGAGAAGACAGCTATTCATTGGTAGCTGTCCCTAGAAGTAACGGGGCTGTGTTTCTGAGCCAGTATACATGAAGCAAAGGATGGAATAATTATAAAACAAAATACAAAATTATTTTTGTACAAGATATGATAACTGGTAATGAGGGATGCCAAAAACTTTGAGGAGACTTCACTTTAAATTGTTTAGACAAAGATTCATCTTACAGATTGGCTGGAATCAAAATTGTGATATTTAAATGCATGTTAAATTATCTGGAAGTTAATCCTAGATTTTAGTGGCCCATGCTATTCTTAGCCTGGACCAGCATAAGGAATGAACTGTGATATACATTTTTAGAAACATAATTGTAACTGCTGGGATTTTATGGATTCTTCTGGTTACTCAATTCTCTCGTCTGGTTCATTAGTATATATATTTTCTCCTCAGTAAGTTTTGCTTTTTGGTTTCTAGATTTCCTGAAGCAAGTTGTTTTCACCTTTTCCCTTCCTCCTCTCCATAGTCACAGTCCCCATCCATAATTTTGAACTATATTTCCCTGGTTATTATTACTTTTCATTTTATTCCCATCCTTTATAGTGTTTCTAGTTTTTTTCAAGGAAGCACATAGAACACCAAGCCACCTAAGCTATGTCCATGTACTGTAAAGCAAGGGATGGTGAACCTCTTGCCCAAGATACTCCCCATGGACCAAGCAACCTTGTCATTAGCTAGGTCCATGTTCTCTGGAAATTCATCCTGCAGACTCAAGTACAACTGACTTCCCACATGGTCACCTTTCATTTTATTAGCTATTAGCTGATACCTAAGTTGAAAAATAGAATGAAACAGGAATTAGTTAAAATCCATTGCATGAATGCAATATAAAGTCGACACACCGCCAGACTGGTGCTAGGTGATACAAAAGCATCAGCGTGAATCCTAAGTGCTCTAGGGGGATGACACCCCTTAGCTGGATGGCTGTGATCTGAATGCTGTGTCCCCTGGGTCTGCATTTACAAGTAGGGTTGGGCACATCCTTTTCAACTGTGCACAATTACAATTTATCTTTTTACACTGGATGGTGGGTATAGCTAGGATTACAGTATGAATCTTGAAACTTCGCACTTTCCTTGTGTCCTTGCCTTTTATTCGTATTTTTGCTTAATACAGAAAATGCTGATATTTATTGAGATGGTGGAATAGTCAAGACAGAGGCTGGTGCCATTTACTTTCCTATATATTTTTAGTTTCTTTAACTCAATGCAGTTACTTATGGACACCATCCACTGTATTTTGTGTCTTTGCTGTCATGCGGAAGAAGGCTCTTTTTATAATTTTTGGATACTGGAAAAATTTCAAGGACAGGAGGCATTATGATAAGGTTATATAATCAATCCTGACACTGGCACAAAATTCCACTATTTTAACCTCATAAATGCAAACCTTTTATATATCATAGTATCCTTAGAACCAGTTTGCTATTGTCTGAATGTTTCTTTCTGTTATGGTTAGGATATGAAGTTTCTCCCAAACACTCGTGTATTGAAGGCTTGATCCCCAAGGCAACAATGTTCAGAGGTAGGAATTGAGTCTTGAGAGTTCTGACTTCATCAGTGGATTAATCCATGAGGGTCTCATATGTTATGACATTTTTTGGAGGTTGTGGAAATTGTAGGCAGTTGGGTCTAGTTAATAGGAAGTAAGGAGAAACAGCCTGGAAGGGTATCTTGTCCTTAGCCCTTCCTCTCTCTCTCTCTCTCTCTCTCTTTTTTTTTTCTGCATCTCACTCCCTCTCTTCCTCTCTTCCCTTCCTCTCTCCCTCTCTTCCTCTCCCTCCTCTTCCCCCTCCCCCCTCTCTTTCCTCATCCCTCCTTCCCTTCCTCTCTCTCTCTCTCTCTCTCTCTCTCTCTCTCTCTCTCTCTCTCTCTCTCTCTCTCCCCCCCCCTCTTTCTTCCCTTCCTCCATTTCTTTCTCCCTCTCTCTCTGTCTCTGTCTCCCTTTCTCCTTAGTGACTACCATGAGGTGAGAGGCTTTCTTCTACCAGTCCATTTGCCATAACTTTTCTTTCTTGGAGTTAGCAAGCTATGGATTTAACCTCTGAAACCATAAATGCAAATAAATCTTTCCTCCTATAAATTGTTTTTCTCAGGTATTTTTCCTTAGCAACAGAGACCTGATTAATACAGTATCCTGACAAAATTCATGTTAAAACCTACTGACCATTGTGGTATTAAGAGGTGAGGTCTTTCAGAAAGGGCTCTGCCCTCATAAATAGAATTAGTATCCTTTGCTCTTTCCACCATGTAATAATGCAGCACCAAGGTCCCATCTATGAGACCTCTTAGACAGTATCTCTAGTGGTGCACTGAACATATACTTTCCAACCTCCAGAATTGTGAGAAATAAATGTCTTTAGTACATAAATGATCCAATCTAGATTTGGTTTTAGTAACCCAAACAGACTAAGTCACTGCTATTACTTCCTGAACCGGAAAGCAAAGATGTCATTGATTTCCAAATTCTGCCTAAATTTAGATAAACTACTTTCAAAGAAAAAAAAGACAGAACAAAGATGAAGAAATAGAGACAGAGGAGACAGACATGGAAGGTAATGTCTCTTCCTAGCATGGCCAAGACTTAGAAGTGACTTTAGAGAGAAACATCCGAAACCTTGAAGACATTTACCCAGCTACTAAGTGAAAGAGAATACTTCCTTTACTTAGTCCCTCTGTACTGCAAAAAAAAAAAAAAAAAAAAAAAAAAAAAAAGCCAGAGACTGGGTAATTATGAACAACAGAAATTTATTTCTCAGAATTCTGAAGCCTGGTATCAAGGTACCTGCAGGTTTAGTTTTGAAGGGAAGCTGGCAGGGGGATGAACTCCTTCTGCTAAGCACTTTATAAGGGCACCTCATGACCAGTCACCCCCAGGGGCCACACCTCTAATATTATTGCATTGAGGATTAAGTTTCAACAAGAACTTGGAGGGGACATAAACATCTAAGCCATACCACCCCTTGTCTCCTCATTTCAGTTCCAAGATTCTTTTCACTTTACTCAAAAAAAAAAAAAAAAAAAAGTCATGCATCATTGCATATCTCTTACTTCTTGATTATGAACATGTGAATAGAGGTCAAATATCTACATTGATTTAGCTATAACAGCAACAAGGAATCTAACTTCTAGTTGATTCATTTGGAATAGTACACAAGCACCAATATCCTGTATTTCAGAATTTCACAACCCTAAGTTGTATTTTGAATTATTCAATAAATTTTCCAACCACAATTCAAATTGATAAAAGTACAAAGGCAGAACAAAAAGGAAGAAATAGAGGAGACAGAGACAGAGGGGGAAGGCATTGTCAATTCCTAGCATGTCCAAGCCTTAGTGACAACATTAGAGATTAGCCTATCTGAAATCTAGAAGAATGTACCCAGCTACTAACTGAAATAGTAAACAAAGGTAAATAATACATTTAATGATTTTTTAAATCACTAAACCTCAAATACATTTACAAAACTACTAACTGAATAGTAAAGATTACATTTAATGAATTTTTAAATCAACCAAGACTTTTTGAAAGATACTTTTATCTATAGGAGCTGATACTGTTCCATTTAGAGTTGCCCAGGATAATAATTAAATTTTACCCACAGTCACTGTTTATGATTATATACTTTTATTACTTAATTATTTCTGAGGGCTATTCTATTCTAATAGTTTGCCTCCTTCACTTTCACACTATTTGAATTATGAGTGGTACATAGAGGTTAGTGCACCTTTTTTGTAGTTTATGGTGTCATCATCATTTTCCTCATTGAAATACATTAGAAATAGAAAAGGTCGAGCTTACATGAGTCTTCATTCAACTGTGGCTGCAAGTATTACTTTCTCAGAACCTATTTCCCAGAAAAGGGATGACTCGAACCAGTCATGGTTGGTCTCTCTGCCTGTCTCTATTGCTCTCTGTCTCTTTTTCTCTCTCTGGTGTATATTGTCCTGGAAGGACAAACTCCAGAAGAAGGGGGATAGAAGGAAGTATGCATCCTCTACATTGTACACACTGTTGTTTTGTGGTGTCTCCATAGCAGGGACAAAAACCTCTATTTATCTTAATTGCAGTAAGTAATAATTTATCTTAGCTTTATACCCTCTTCTATTTCCTTTAATCTCCCTTTAATTTGCTTCTGTGGCTATTAGATTCAGGGATGAGCAGCAAGGGGTCAGAGCCAACCAAATGCACTGTGCAGAGATGGTTAATAAACCCCAGCACCCAACCCTGCCAGGACCCTTGACCAGCAGTGACTCCCCTCACCCATACTACTCTGTCCATCTGAAACAGTGCTTAGCCAGCTTGCCACTCTGAAACTCTGATTCTTGGAGAAATTTCAAAAAAAAAAAAAAAATGAAACTTACCTTTCCTGACAATAAGCATTTCCATAGCTACCCTTATATCATCCCCTTAAATAAATTATTTTAACATTCACTTTAAATCCCCTGGCAAAGTTGGACGTTAGCCATTAGTAGAATTCACTGAGCCATCAAAGGTGATTGGAGCTTTTTTTTATTGAGTTATTTGTCATCCTAAAACAGTAAAAGTGATTCTTAAGAGTACCTACATTACTAAAGAGAGTAGTTTAAACCTTTAGTTGTTCTTACTCAAGTTTTATGATCTTCCACTTAGCCTTTGAGTTTCTTATTTGAAACATCTAGTTGCTTAACATAACAACAACAACAACAACAACAAAAAAAAACCCCACAAAATAAATGTGCTCCCGGGAACTAATTCTTTTCTTAATGACACAGCTTGTCAGCTCTTTCACTTTAGTGGTGTCTTGTCACCAAAGAAAACTGCATGGAAAAACATTGTTTCTTAGAGCCTGACATACTGATCTATATCAGAAGCGCACATATTCTTTAGACGTTCTTCATGGACGGAGAATAGCATTGCATGGCATCCTGGGAGAAAACGCCAGATGGCTGGGATGAGGTGAAAGATGATAAATGCACATGAGGGGTGGGAGGGGAGATGTCACAGCTTGTCAGTCTTTATTCCCAGAGGAAGCTCTGGTGACAGGGGAATGATGGAAATGGCACGTTTGGTGTCTGCAGGCATGGAGAAGGATAAACAATGACTAGGAATTCAATGACACTTCCTCCAGGGAAAGGGTGGCATGGAGGGGTCTGAGATTGGGTTGGAGCTCAGCTTGCCTGCAGTTGGGAAAAGATGCCAGCAAGAGACAGTGACGAGAGAGATGACTAGCCGTGGCCTCACAAAGCCTTGGAACAATGACAGATGGAAAGAGTGTAGGGATTAGTAAGAAAAACAGAAAGAAGAGACCTGAAGTGAAGTTAGCTCTTGTAGGAATATACATATGAGATGACAAAATAAAAAAGAGAAATTGGAGATGTATTTTTCTCTGCAACCTGATAAAGGAAGCAGGGAAGGATGTTGAAGTGACCACATGTTATTTTGCATAGAGGATGCACTCTTGTCCTCAAATTACTTGCCCTGTTGCATTTTGGTGAAACACACCCCAGTGTCTTTCTATTAGAGAGGAATTTTAGGTCTCCAGCCTGGGTGAGTCTCACAAACTGGGTGAGTTTGAAACAGGTTTTCTGCTCCCTGGATCTAAAGATAAGCAAATAATAGCAACAAACATTTATTGAATACAAATTATATGCTAGGTACTGTGAGCAGTCCTTAAAATCCATTTACCGCCATAACTTAATAACCCCATACATTAAATATCAGGATAAATATTAAAATGTAAGCCCAATAAAGTTGGGAAAGTTAAATAATTTTTAAGTCGTAGTGTCAGAAGTGGGTTTCAATATTCATGCTATCTATCTGTAGTTTTCTAGTTGAATCCACCTGTTTGTTAAGTGATGCTCTGGTCTTCTCTCTAAATTGCCTGTATTTTTGCTCCATCTGGAAAAACTATTGAAAAGGTCCTTCCTTCCTTCCTTCCTTCCTTCCTTCCTTCCTTCCTTCCTTCCTTCCTTCCTTCCTTCCTCCCTCCCTTTCTCCCTTTCTCCCTTCCTCCCTTCCTCTCTTCCTCTCTTCCCTCCCTTCTTCCCTACCTCCCCCCTCCCCATCCTGGGGATGAACCCAGGCCCATTCAGCCTGTGAACTTCCCCCCTTTCTAAATTTTGAAACAGGATTTTACTAAGTTGCTGAGGGTTTCACTACATTGCTGAGGCTGGCCTCAAATCTGTGATCCTCCTGACTCAGCCTCCCAAGTACTAAAATTACAGACATATACCGCTACACATGGAAAGAAAGCTGATTTCTTAAATAAACATCTTGGAAATAATGAGAACCCTCAACTAAGATCTTTTCTCAGGCTTATTTCTTCCTGCAGAAAGTAGGGCTATTATGGATGGGGCATTGCTGGAGGTAGTACAACATAGGTCCTTGAGGGTGACTCTCAGCAGGAAACTATTTAAACTGCCTTTTCTCTCTTGTCTTTATAAATGAATAATACAATTCCTCACACAGTGCTTTGCACACAGTAATCCTTCAGTGAATGCTGAGTGGATTATGAGTGGATGCTTAGATTTATTTTACCAAGGAAAATTCATATAATATATGATCCAGTTTCATAACACTATTACTATGATAGTTTATGAATAGTAAAAATTAGATAGGAAAATAATAGAAGTGATTTAGTGAGAAAGTGTGTTCTAATGTCTGTACAAATGCCCTTCTAAAAGTTTATAATGAAATTAATTTGAAAGTCAGAGACAGTCAAGGTTTTTCATTGTCTTTTACATGTATATTATGTATCCTGAAAATTAGGTTCCTGGTCTCTAAAGTCAAAATCCATAGTCTAAAAATAAATAGTTTATCAAAACAAACAAACAAAAAACTCAAGGATGTGGAGAAAGAGGAACCTATATACACTGTTGATAAGAATGTATATTAGTACAGCCATTATGGAGAACAGTATGGAGGTTCCTCAAAAAACTGAAAATGGAAATTCTATATGATCTAACTATCCCATTACTGAATGCATATCCAAAGGAAATGAAACCAGTGTATTGAAGAGACATCTGCACTCCCACCTTTATTGTAGCACTATTCCCAATAGTTAAGATACGGGATCAAATGAGATGTGTATTAACAAATGAATAGATAAAACTAATGTGGTATGTATGTGTATACAAATACACAAAATTGAATATTATTTAGCCATAAAAATAATGAAACTGTCATTTGTATGTAGCAACATGGATGGAACTGGAGGACATTGTGTTAAATGAAAAAGCAAGGCACAGAAAGACAAATGCCACATGCTCTTGTTCAAGTACAGAAACGTAGAAAGTTGATATTATAGAAGTAGAATAGTGGTCACTAGAGTAAGTGAGGGGAGAGGGAAGGAGAAATAGAAGGAATTTGGATGAAGAGCACCAAAATAGTGTTACAGAGGAGGAGTAATTATAGCACTGTACAGCAAAGTAGAGTTTCTATCATTCACAAGAATTTATTATATTTTTATAAAGAACTAAAAGAGATAAGTTCAAAGGCTCCTAACCCGAATAAGTGATGCATTTTAAAGATATGGAATCAATTACCATGATTTGATCATTACACATTGTATATGTCGATCAAATTATCACACTATATCCCATAAATGTGTACAATTATTTAATGTCAATAAAAAAACCTAAAAATAAATGAATCTTAGGTAATAATAGTAAAACTGAATAAGCATTTAATAAATGTGGGTTATTCATTTTAAAATATTAATCCAATAAATTATTTTATGGAAAGATTTACTGAGATATAGAGTACATTAATTTTCATCACATTGATTTAAAATAAAATTTGTTTTAAATCACAATTTTCTTAAAAAAAGCTACATTTCTCAGCTTTACTAAAGTTTCTGACATATTACCTTAACAGAAATAATTCTTTTTTTAATGGTTCAATAAGTTTATAGGCCATCTTGCAGATCAAGGATATTCTTTCTCTCATGTTAACAACATAATGTGCTTTTGCTTTTCCTGTAATTTATTTTCTTACACTTCAGTCATATATATATTTAGTTGATATATAATAATTATGCATATTTATGGCATATGGTATGATATTTTTTACTGGAGAAATAGTACATATTTTTTTATTTTTATATGCTTTTATTGGTGCATTATAGTCTCACATCATAATGTAAATCATGTTGACAGTGACATACACACACACACACAGCACTTGGTGCCTGCCCCTGGCTCCCCGTCTCCCCTGTTCCCATACAAAGAATTTGAAAACAATGTGAAATATTACTTTTTGTAATATTTTTTTTCTTTTCTGTTCTTTTCTTTGTTTTTTGTTTTGTTAGTGGGAATCGATCCCAGAGCCATTCCTCCTCCAAGTTATACCCCCAGCCCTATTTTATTTCTTACTTAAAAATAGGGTGTCACTAAGTTGCTGAGGCCCTAATTAAGTTTCTGAAGCTGGCTATGAATTTATAATCCTTCTGTCTCAGCCTCCCAAGTACTGGGATGATAGGTGTGCACCACTGTGTCTAGCTGTTACTTTAAATCTTTATCAATAACAGCCAAGCTTCATTTTGGCAAGTTTGTAAAATTACTTTATGTACTACAAAATCTTTAAACCAAAACTTAGGTTTTATCTACTTCTCTACCTAGACAATAAAAAGCTAGAGTTTGATAACAAGGAACATCAAGAAGAGAAAAACATCAAATGAAAAAAATAATTGTTTGACTTAGAATACATTTTTCTATTAGTTCACTAATGCTATCTCTTAATATTTTATTTTTACTAAATCGTTAGGCTAAGGAGCTATCGCTAATTAAGCCTCAGTTGACTTGGTAGCCAACTCTTTTTAGTATTTTAATTAGTAGCATGAAGAATGACATAGGAAAGAAGTCTCTTAGCTTGTTTTTAGTGCAAATTAAGTATTTTTGTTTTTGTGACTATAACTTATCATTCATATAGCTTGGATAGGGAGAAGGTGGTACACTATTAATGAGTTCAGAGAGAAGTGTCTAAAAACACTGTACTGCTATGTAAGAAAAAAATTCTCTGTCATGAAGAAAGATTGTGGTTCTGTAGAAAGATTAACCTCATAATTGTTAACAAGGATATTACATGAAACGTAATATGTTACTATTTTGTTGTTTCAAAATTGTTCCTTCTTCAAATTTGCACTCACTTTGGAAATCACCTCCTTTTCCTGGAAAAAGTTGTGATAATTTTTTAAGCATACTTAAAGAAAAAAAAAAAAACTATACTGTGTAGTGCTATAAATTCACCTCCTCTTCTCCATGACAACAGATAAAGAAGCTGTAACCATGGCAACAGTAATGGGCCAGAAAGATTAGGGCCAGACTGGAGATTAGGCCTCTGAGAGCAAAGAAAAGCGGTCCTGATTGGTTCTTTATTGAGTTCTTTATTTGAAGACAAGTTACTGTTGAGAGAAAGCATGGAGGATTAACAAGAACAAAATTAATTCCCCTGTATAAAGTAAGAAACCATTCCTTTGTTCAAACGTGTCACTTCCTTTTCATATGTCCACTGTTTAGATTGAAGTAAAGAGTCTGTGATTAATTCTATTCTGAGAGTTATCGGAGCCATCTGAGTCTAGACGCCTTTGTGGGAAGCCACTCCCTGAAGCCTGATGGGAGCGTGTCTGCCTGTGGGCAGACTCCCTTGTTTTCTTTCCTCCTCCACACACTCTGGAGGGGTGGAGATGCCAACTCATTTTTGTTGTTGTTGTTGTTGGTACTGGGGATTGAACTCAGGTGTATTCTAACTCTTAGCTGCACCTCCAGCCCTATTTTATTTTCTATTTGGAAACAGGGTCTTGCTAAGTAGCTGAGATTCTCAGTAGGTTGATGAGGCTAACCTTGAACTGCTCTTCTCCTGTCTCAGCTGCCCAAGTACTGGGATTACAGACCTAGGCCACTGAACCCAGTGTCGCCTTATTTTAGATGATGGTATCACATGTAAGTGATAAGTTTTTTTGGGAAAGTGATTTGATAGCTACTCTCCTGTTCTTTTAAAACTTACTTTTCTAAGTTCTTGAATACTTTTATAAAGGTTTCTCCAAGTCGTCATTAATCACAGTTTAAAAAAAAATGTTTCTAAAGATATATAGTAAAAATCTCATTTTCTCTAAACTAAAAATTTATATAGGTATTATGTAAATATGCTATCTCTGACTTTAGTTTACTGATAAAGTGGGAATTTTTTTAAAATTTTAAATGATAAATATATACAAATGAAAATGTTTGGCCAGATGGTCATGACTATTTTTCCTCATATTTTACCAAATTGGATTTTTTAAATGTGATACTCATACAAACCAGCTGACCTTATATGAGAGTGCTGCAGCCTGGCCAATGTGAGATATTAAGGAATGAAGGTTGTGTACTATTAGTGAAATCAGAGGGAAGTAAGTGCCTAAATACTCTATATACTAAAAGCATGAAAAAACTGTTTGGCATCTAGAGCAATTCTGGCTTTATGGAAGAATTAACCTAATAGCGTAATGTTTCCCAAGATGATTTCACTGGTCGTAATCAAAATCTTGTTATTATTATTTTTAAACTACCTATTCTTTAGGTTGCTTTCACTTCAGAAATCACTTCCTTTTCCTGAAATTTGCTGTGATAAAAATTGGAGTCTTGCCACTATGACACAACATTTTTTAGATTTCATTTTAATGAGTATTTCATTATTTGTCAGATGGAACTCTATTTTAAATAAAATTATCCATTTTATTGACTTTTACACATTCTTCATATATTTTAATATTAACTGTTTGCTGTTATATATTTTGTGCATACTTTGGGTCCATCTTTCCTAAGGAAAATGTACCTAAACTAAGACAGGAGGGAAAGAAGGAGTTAGGCGATGAGATGGGCTTGTTGAAGACTGGAAACAGCTGGAGTGCCAGCTGTAGGAGCTGTAAGTACATGAAAAGAGCAGGTTGCTATAAGCATCAGAAATCCAGGAGCCCCCTGGTAAGCTCCAAGAGGACAGTGACTTCATCTGTCGTTTACTACCGTCTTCTACCCTAGAGCTAGATTGGCAGGTGATAGACAGTATTAGCTGAATAAGTAGAGCGAATGAACACTGCTTGCAGATGACACCTGCAAGCTCTGTCCAAAGGCATTTTTTCCTGACCACAGGAACACATTTTTCTATTGTACAAAATAATCAGTTTCCCCCAGAATCACCCTCAACTGATGGAAGTGGAGAAGCAGGTGGATAAGTACCCCAGCTTACTTCCCTCTGGCATGTATTACTCTGAGACATGTCCTACAGTGACTTCAAGAATCCCCAGTAGGATAATACTTCAATTTCCCACAGTGATAACCATCTAGATAGTTTATTCCTCAAATCATTCCCTCTTTGTCCTCCTTTACTTCTCCAATCCCACTGGTGTTCCTGACATCACTTTCTAAATAAATTGTTTGTACAGAAGTTCGTGGGCTTTTTTTTTTAACTAGTGGTGCTGAGGATTGATCTCAGGGGTGTTTAATTTCTAAGCACCCCCACCCCCATTTTATTTTTATTTGAAACAGGTTCTCTATACGTTGTTGAGAGGCTTGCTAAGTTGCTGAGGCTGGCCTTGAACCTGTAATCTTCCTGTCTGAGCATTCCAAGTACTGAAATAACAGGTGTGTAACACCGCTTCTGGCTACCATAAGTTCTTTTCTGAGGCACAGTTTATGGAAGAAGCCAAATCAAGACAAAGGGTAAGCAAGAGCCAGGCCAGCAAACTGATTAGGAAACTTGGAGTTTATACTAAGATAAAGAGAAGATTTTGATGTATAAATAAAGAGTAGAGTGACCTGACCAAATGTGCATTTGTGTAAGCTTATTCTGGATATGTACAGAGAACATGTTTGAGGAAGGTGAGTTTAAGGAAAAGAGTTGCTGGGAAACAGTTGTATTTTCTGGTGAGAGGGTGGGATAGTGAAAACACAATTGTGACTGTGGGAGACACAGGAGTGAGAGATGTTCAGAAGGAAAAATCCTAGAATGTGGTAAGTGAGGAAGAGTCAGGAAAGAAGATGCATTTTGACATTTGTTGCTACATAGTTTAGCTGACCTTGGAGACACAAATAGAAGCATAGCCCAGGAAGAGTGCAGGCTGAGGAGAGGAAGAGAATAACTTCACTCCTGTGTACTGACTTAAACCACATAGGTGTATGTAAAAGTCTTTGTCATGAAGCTTAATGTTAGCCATATTTTTGAAAAATGCTCCATATCCAAACATCAGTCTTCTTTTCCTCCCCTCATCATTCTGCTGTAAAAGACTAATTCATTGCCCATCTTCCATTAATTTTAAATACTATTCTGATCAGAGAAGCATAGATTTTTTTTAAAATCTATAAAAACGTAGTCAAATAATCTATGGCGCCAGAAATAACTTTGAAAGCTTTCTGCCATTCTTTTAAAAACCTCTCTCTCTCTTTCTGAAAAAAAAATTAAACTGATGTTTCTGGAATCACATAAAAATGCAATATTCCATTCTCCTCCACACAAGTAAGGATTTTCTGCTAACAAGACTTTATTTCACGTGGCAGGAATACCAACTCAGCCAGCCCCTGTATAAAGTGAGGCAAGAATGGAGCATGATTGTGATAGGAACTAGAGAAGGTGGTCTACCAAAGCCAATATGAAGATTATTTATAGGTGAACATGTGTTTGTAGTATGGAGCTAGAAATCACCTGTAAAGATGAAACACACCTTTACCTAGATTTGGGGAGTGGAACAAACAAGAAGAAAACAGCTATCCAGCAAAGATGGATTAGAAATTCACACACACACACACCACACACACACACACACACACACACACACATCATAATGAATAGAAGAATTATATTACAGATGATAAATGCCCCAACTAATTGAAAAGACAATTTACAGCTTTGGATGATTCAGAGTAATTCCTATAAATAATACTTATTTAATTCTGCTCTAAATACAGTGAGTCTAAGCATAGTACCATTGTGTATATTTATGTCTCCTAGAATTTTCTTGTCTGTCCTCTGCCTTAATAGCAGGTAGTCCATGAGAACTACTTCTATTTTTTCATTCCCATCAACTGAAAATATATTATTAATAATACAGTATTAATATTATTAATTGTATATACTTATGGGGTACAACATGATGATTTGAATATATATATACAATGAGGCATGATTGAATAAGCTAATTAACATAACTAGCATCTCACTTACATGTCATTATTACAGTGAGACATTTGAAATTTACTCTCTTCTTATTTTGAAATATTATTATTGACTATAGTCACTCTTCTGTGCCATAGACTACAAAACCTATTTCCTGTAAGCCAGAGACAGAAAGACAAATTCAGTATGATCTCACATTTATGTGGAATCCAATAAAGTTCAGCTCATAGAAGTAGAGAGTAGAAAGATAGTTATCAGGCTAGGGGTGGGGAAGAAAGGAACAGGGAGTAGTTGATAAGATAGTACAAAATTTCAGATAGAACATCATATTTAATTTGTTGCTTTTAATTTTCTGTTCTAAAATATATAAATAAGCTACTTCAAATTGTGTCAAAACAATAGAATTAGATTCTGAATAGAATATGACTATCTAATAGCTATGTGATTGCTGGAGGCATTTATCCATACATGTAACTGGTTATGTTATGAAACATGTGGGTCTCCTTTGTTTTAACTTCCAAATTACAACTTAAAGTCCAAGTCATCTTACGTGCACTGACCTAGTCTGTGACATTTCTACTGTGAAACACTTCTTTTAAATATGAAATAAGTATTTTAAAGAATCAGATTATTTACCCATTCTCCTTAAATGTAAGAAAGAGGAGAATCATAGTGTGGTTTTTTTTCAGAAATCAGATAACTTCACTGTTTATTAAAATTATGTAATCATATATTGTCTAAAGTAAAAAAAAAATCTTTGTAATTACTGTGAGATTATAGCTCATTTTTGCTCTTCTTTAAACTCTTAAAACTAATAGACTAAGTATGGTAAAAAAGTCACTGTAAATTTGATTATATATTTAAAATATCAAGTTCTTCTACCCAGAAACAACAAACACAAGGTATAAATAAAATAAAATATCTTAAACTTATGTTCTGTATTATGAACTTTTTTTTTCACTTTAAGTAGGGATATATGCATTTATTTATGTGTTTGTTCCTTCATTCATTAATTTACTTCCTCAAACTGGACCCCATTCCAGAAAGGATCCAGAGAGATATCTTGAGTACTTAAAGTCATTTTGTAGTTCTTATATATTACTGATATGCCTCTTCTCCAAGATACTTTTATCATGGCTTGATGTGCTCTAGACAGAGAAGCATAATCCTTAGACCATATGGAATTGTCTGCACACTTTTAAAGTGAGCCCCTTCTGAAACTCATGTGCTTGTGAAAAATTCACATTACTCAATTTATCTCCCTGTTTCTTGCCCAAAGAGATCATTTTTTTTCTTATGGTTATGGATCTCATGAATAATAAAAGTTGGACAAATATACACTGAATCACTTATGTTATTAATTAGCCATCATTTTAAAACCCAAGAGTTCAAATACATCTTGATGCCATTTACTCTGTTCTTTCTATTGTTTCTCTGCCTTCCTTTATGATTGTGTGACATTTGACGGTAACTGGGTTATACATGCTGATAGATCAGCTATGTCTCTGTTAATTCCCACTCGTGGCACCAACACCTCTGACAGCCTCCTCTGTTTCCTCCCCAGCTATGCCAAGCTCCAGCATCCTCCCTTCTGCTCCCAGAGATGTCCTTCCTGTCTTGGTTTCTAGTCGCTTTGTCCGTCTCAGTTGGCGTCCACCTGCAGAAGCAAAAGGAAACATTCAAACCTTCACTGTCTTTTTCTCCAGAGAGGGTGACAACAGGTAGGTGCTGCCAATAAAATTCAACCCAATCCACCATCTCTGTAAGTGTTCACTTGGGCTAGTGACAATAGGAGACATTGAATAGGGTCTTTTAAGACTGTATATACTTCTAAACTGTCCATCATTACTAAAGGGAAATGTGTGATTAGTAAAAGCAGAATTGTTAACAGATTAAATTAAGTCATTTATATACAACTTCCCTATAATGCAAAAAAGTAAATAAAAGATTCCATTTTTTATTTTACTGATTTTTAATGTGATAAAGAAGCTGGGCATGGTGGTACACCCCCCTAATCTCAATATTTGGAAGACTGAGACAGGAGGATCACAGGGTGATGCCAGCCTCAGGAAATAAGCAAAGCCCTCAGCAACTTAGTGATACCCTGTT
>PVLC010001383.1:0-27468 GCA_004027655.1 Graphiurus murinus
TATAGCCGGGCGTGGTGGCCCACGCTTGTAATCCCAGCATTCGGGAGGCTGAGACCGGAGGATCCGGGTTCGCAGCCAGCCTCAGCTACCTAGTGAGGCACTCCGCAACTTAGTGAGACTCGGTTTCAAAATAAAGAATAAAAAAAATAGGGCTTGGGGTATAGCTCGGAGGTAGAATGCCCCTGAGTTCAATCCCCAGTACCGCAAAAAAAAAAAAAAAAAAAGTTAGAAGTATTAAGATAATGGTTTTGCTTTATTGTAAAAATGTTATCCTTATTCACCCCCAGTATTTGCTGCCTGCAATTGTTCACATTAACCACCAGCCATACTTGGAAAGAGGAGATGGTCCAATCGTAAGTGTGTTTGGTTTGTTTATAATTTTAGGAGTAACTGCAATTGAATGATTGTGTTTTGGGCTCTGTGCTATATACACATTATGCAAGTTCATACTTAACCCCATCTTCTTTTTCTGGAAGTGATACTACCCTATTTGACACAAGGTCACACAGCAGTTCAATGGCTTAGGGTGGATTTGAACCAGTCCTACTCGTGAGCACTCTGAATACTGTGTTCATTTGTAGGCACTTGCTCTGAAGCTCATCCAAGTGCAGTACTTAAATGCTCAATGATGCTTTGAGGGTTCAAAAGTGGTGCAGGCTGAGTAAATAAAATCAGGTTGGGGATGGATGTGCATTCTTCATAAATTTCTGTAGGGTAGCTCAACCTTCTTAGAAGATTCGAATGGGAGTAGTTGCCAAAGATTTTGAATGTACACTGTTCTGTTTTGTTTTTAATACATACAATGTAGTGTATTTTACATGTCTAATAGAACTAGCTTTATTATTACTGTTGATAATCTAATGGATCAGTTAATAGAAGAAAGATCATTATGTTGCTAGCAGTATATATAATACCTCTTTCCAAGGGTCTTGATTTCGTCTTTTGTCAGGATTCTACATAGTCTTATCAGAGTCTATGTCACTGTTTTTGCCTAATATGCTTGGCAGAGAGCTTTAAATGCCTTCAGCTAGCCGGGCGTGGTGCCGCACGCTTGTAATCCCAGCATTCGGGAGGCTGAGACCGGAGGATTCGGGTTCGTGGCCAGCCTCAGCTACATAGTGAGGCATTCCACAACTTAGTGAGACTTGGTTTCAAAATAAAGAATAAAAAATAGGACTAGGGGTGTAGCTCAGAGGTAGACTGCCCCTGAGTTCAATCCCCAGTAGCGCAAAAAAAAAAAAAAAAATGCCTTCAGCTCTGCCATTTCTTTACTCATTTTTATTTCACACTGATACTTAATCCATACTTTTTTTGCAGGGGTATTTTAAAGCCGCTTGTTCATTTTGAGAGTTATGTAGTTAAAACTAGTTAATAAGATTTGTAGATTCACTTAAATGTTACAAATAAACTGTAATGGATCATTAGCCAAGTAGCAAGGCTGCCAGTATCATCCCATATGTAGTAATATAGTAAATTCTAATTTTCTCCTCCAGTGTGCTTGCACTCCTTGTCCTCTCAACCTCCCAACCCTATCACTTAACTTGAAAGTATTAGACACTTAGGAAAGATTGTTACTTTCTTATTATTTTGTTGTTTTCTTGGGGTGTCTCAAGTTGTTGTGTCCCCCCCCCCCCATTTCAGTGCCTGGTTCTGGCTCCTACAAGAGAGCTTGCTCAGCAAGTACAGCAGGTGGCTGATGATTATGGCAAATGTTCTAGATTGAAGAGTACTTGCATTTATGGTGGTGCTCCTAAAGGTCCCCAGATTCGCGACTTGGAAAGAGGTAATAAAAAATATTTTAGTGTGTAAGAATAATTCATTCATTTTACTTTAACCAATTTCTGAGTGAAATTTGGGTTCTTGGACAAAACTCAATAGTAGAGAGCTGGGCGTGGTGTCGCACGCTTGTAATCCCAGCATTTGGGAGGCTGAGACCGGAGGATCTGTGTTTGCGGCCAGCCTCAGCTACCTAGTGAGGCACTCCCCAACATAGTGAGACCCTGTTTCAAAATAAAGAATTTAAAAAAATAGGGCTGGGGATGTAGCTCGGAGGTAGAATGCCCCTGAGTTCAATCCCCAGTACCGCAAAAAAAAAATTCAGTAGATTAAAAATTGTAATCCGAAGCTGGGCGTGGTGGCACACGCTTATAATCCCAGTACTTGGGAGGCTGAGACCGGAGGATCCGAGTTCGAGGCCAGCCTCAACTTAGGCCTCTGCACCTTAGATCCTGTTTCAAAATAAAGTATAAAAAATAGGGTTGGGGGGTGTAGCTCATGGGGTATAGAATGCCCATGGGTTCCATCCCTAGTATCAAAAAAAAAAGTTATAATCTGAGCCGGGCATGGTGGCACACGCTTGTAATGGCCAGCCTCAGTGACTTAGTGAGGCTCTCCGGAACTTAGACCATTTTGAAAATAAAGAATAAAAAATAAGACTAGGGTGTAGCTCGGAGGTAAAAATGCCCCCCCCCCCTCCAGTTCAATCCCCAGTACCACCAAAAAAAATTATATATTTTCCCAGTGTTTGGGAGGCTAAGACTGGAGGTTCACAGCTTCAAGGCCAACCTGAGCAACTTAGACCCTGGTTTCACAATAGAAAATAGGAGTCAAGTGCAGTAGCATATGCCTGTAATCACAGTACTTGGGAGACTGAGATAGGTTTCAGGTTTGAGGCCAGCCTCTGCAGTTTCGTGAGATTGTGTTTCAAAATAAAAAGTAGAAAATAGGGCATTAGCCTGCTGGGTGTGGTAGTGCGCACTTGTAATTCCAGTACTTGGGAGGCTGAGACAGGAGGATTGCAGGTTTGCAGTTAGCCTCAGCTACTTAGTGAGACCCTCCACAACTTAGTTGAGACCCTGTTTTAAAATAAAGAATAAAAAATAGGGCTGGGATTGTAGCTCAGAGGCAAAAAGCCTCTGGGTTCAATCCCCAGTACCACAAAAAGAAATAAAAAGGGCCAGGGGTGTAGCTCAGAGGTTTACGCCCCTGGGTTCAATCCCTAGTACCACAAAAAAGAAAATAGGGCATTAGCTATTTTTGGAGATAAAATTCTCTGTGCCTAGAGACTTGGAGGATTGTACTTATGTTCTCCTTTCAGCATGCTTTTGTGTCCTGGTAACAAGATTTAGCCATTGCTGTACAGCATTGAGTAAAACCACCAAAGCTGGTGCTTCTCGGTTTGTGTGGGTTTGGATAGTGTATAAAAGAGAATTCCTAATGGCTTAGGTCTTTTCATTTTGCAGGTGTTGAGATCTGCATAGCTACTCCTGGACGCTTGATAGATTTCCTAGAGTCGGGAAAGACAAACCTTCGCCGATGTACTTACCTTGTACTGGATGAGGCTGACAGAATGCTTGATATGGGCTTTGAACCCCAGATCCGGAAAATTGTTGATCAAATCAGGGTAAGTAAGCTGGCACGCCACTGTTTATACCCTCTGACTGTCAGGCAGTCTTTAGTCTAATAGCCTTATCTTCTTCCAACAGCCTGACAGGCAGACGTTGATGTGGAGTGCAACCTGGCCAAAAGAAGTGAGACAGCTTGCAGAGGATTTCCTTCGTGACTATACCCAGATCAACGTAGGCAATCTGGAATTGAGTGCCAACCACAACATCCTTCAGATCGTGGATGTCTGCATGGAAAGTGAAAAGGACCACAAGTATGAGAGATTTCACTATCTGTTTTGAAAACTCTGATACACCTTTCCTAATAATCCTTCAGAATTAAAGTGTTAGGGAAACTAATGTTTTTTGAGGACTGAAAATGCTATTGGCTTTCTAGTAATCAGTCCTTTGTATTATTAATTAGTTTACTGTAGTTAAAGAAAATAATTTTAAACTAGGTGTGGTGGCACGCACCTGTATAAACCCAGTACTTGGGAGACTAAGATGAGGATTGCAGGTTCAAGGCCAGCCACAGTAACTTAGACCCTATTTCAAAATATAAACATAGGGCTGGGGGTTTGGCCTAGAGGTAGAATGCCTCTGGGTTCAATCCCCAGTGCCACACACACACACAAAATGAATTTTAAAAGGTGATATGAATATGCTGTAGCTTTGGGAGTGATACTGCAGTGATTTTTCTCCATAATATATGGGAGACCTTTGCTGTGTGCTGACTGCAGTGTTGGTCCTTAAGGTTGATTCAACTGATGGAGGAAATAATGGCTGAAAAGGAAAATAAGACTATAATATTTGTCGAGACAAAGAGACGCTGTGATGACCTCACTCGAAGGATGCGCAGAGATGGGTGAGTACCAAACCGAGTTAACGCGCCTTGTGTTATTTCTAAGTTGGTATCATAGATGCTGTATTTTAATACCTAGCATGCAGTTTGTTCTTTAAACGAACAGTCGTCTCCCTTCTAAAATCTTAGTTTTTCTCTTATTTAAAGATTTCTAAAGTGGTGGTTACTTTTCTTCTCATAGTTGGCCAGCTATGTGTATCCATGGAGACAAGAGTCAACCAGAAAGAGATTGGGTACTTAATGGTAAGTTCAAAACTAAATTTTCAATGGATTTTCCCCTGAAAATCTTAAAAGGGCCAGATAGTAAATATTTTTGGCTTTGCAAATCAAATAGTGGTCCCTGATGTCACTATTAAATTATTCCTGCAGCACAGAAACAGCTAGCTGTAAGTAATACATAAAGTCATGGCTAGCCCAGTTCCAACAAAACTTTATTTGTAAAAATAGATATTATGCCAGATTTGACCTGTAGGCCAACGTTCACATAACCCCGCTTTAGTTAATTGAACACTGGGGCAATTTTGGCATGTCTCTGGGGTCCTTTCAAAGTTTATAATGCTGGTTCTTTTACATATTTTACAACTTACACTACCCTCCTTTTAGTTTTAATAAGTTTTTGTCTTTTTTTTCCGATTGTAAGAGCAATTATTCGCCGGGCTAGGTGGCACGCGCTTGTAATCCCAGCATTTGGAAGGCTGAGACCGGAGGATCTGGGTTCGCAGCCAGCCTCAGTTACCTAGTGAGGCCCTCTGCAACTGAGACCCTGTTTCAAAACAAAGAATAAAAAATAGGGCTGGGGGTATAGCTGGAAAGTAGAATGTGCCCTGAGTTCAATCCCCAGTACTGAAAAAACAAACAAACAAAAGCAATTATTCTTTGGGGAGATTTTAAGTTACTGAAAAGTTTAAAGAAAATTTTTATGTAATCATTAAATCATATGTTAGCGTGTTTCCTTTCAGTCCTCTTGTATTTTATGACTGCTTTTTATGTAGGGAAGCCATTGAGTGAAATAGAAGCCATATTTAGGAAATAATAGACATGTATCTTGGGAGTGTAATTTTTTTTCTTCTCTCATTCCAAATCTTTTAATACAATCACTGACTTTGATTATATCGCTTGTTTTTTGTGTCTTGTTTTTTCAGAGTTCCGTTCTGGAAAGGCTCCTATTCTCATTGCCACGGACGTAGCCTCCCGTGGGCTAGGTTTGTATGGATAGGTGTCTCTGGTGGTTTATATATCTTTTGGTTTAAAGATTTGTCATTTCAGATTTAAAAATGTATAAACATCTGTTTAGTAAAAAGAGAAGAATACAAGTGATTTCCCCCGTCCACAATTTTTTTAACCTTGATTTTTGTTTTTTTTGTTTTTTGGTTTTTGGTTTTTTTTCCTCCTCTTATTTTCAAAGTCTCTTCCTGCTCCCAACAAACAGGCTTTGGTCTGCAGCAAGGCCTAGGCATGACTATTCAGTTAGAGGGAGAGGAGACATTCAGTTGGATAGCAGAGCTTCTTCTTGGTTGTGCTGTTTTCTGGCTGGATAGAAGGAGCCCAATTGAACCTAGTTATTGTAAACTAACTTCTTCGGTTACTCTTTTCTGTTTCAGTCTATAGTAGATAAATATAGAGGCCCAGTGCCATAAATATTTATTAAATGAGATTTAGTAAATCTATAATATAATTCAGTTAGATATGCTTGTCCAGTTTTAAATTACTTCCTGAAGTAAAATAATAATGGGCACTCAGTTATTCTTTCCTCCCACTCATACTTTGTATCATAGATATGTTAATCTAATTTAAGAACTTAATTGAAGATATTCTTCTGGAGTTTTTGGCCCGCTCTGATTTAAGATACAGATGCCCCGTGGTACTTAAGCCCATCACTCTGAGCCAAACAGGTTCCACTCAAAATTTTCGTATTTAAAAGGATTATTTCTATCACAAGGATATCTTTAAACTGTTGATAGGTATTTAATTTTATTGTCCAGTAAAGTAAGAAGTACTATATTCCCTTATACTACTTAAAGAGAACAAGTTTTCAAACTGGAGTACAAAAATGATGGAGCCAAGCTGGGCATAGTGGCGCACGCTTGTAATTTCAGTACTTGGGAGGCCGAGACAGGAGGATCACAGGTTCGAGGCCATCTCCACTATTTAGTGAGGCTCTCTACAACTTAGACCCTGTTTCAAAATAAAAACAAAATAGGGCTGGGGGTGTAGCTTAGAGGTAGAATGCCCCTGGGTTCAATCCCCAGTACCACCAAAAAAAACAAATGACGGAGTCTTTTTATCCATTGGACTTATTCCCTCCTTCAGAGGTGGTGACCTGCAGCCATGACGGAAAATTGTCCCCGCCCTCTGAAGTCATGTCTGGGTCTGTGCCGGTAGAACTTGGGCCTGTTGGGAGAGAAGGCGGAGGCCTGAAAGCAGTTTACTCAAAAGCTTTCAGTAATGGTGGTTTTTAACAGGCTTGCTATGTGCTGGTAGCTTCTTTGTGCATCTTGCCTAGACAATTAAAAACATTTCTTCAATGTCCCCCTGCATTTCTAAACCAAATGAATTGGCTACCATTAGAATAACTTAGACTCTTCATCCCACCCCCCCTCATCCAAGTGAGGGGAGAGGGAAGGTACCTGAGTCTGTTTCTTGTTACTCAGCATCAGTGCTTGTTTGGGCCCCTTTGTTTGCTGCCTTGTAAAAATCAAAAGGAGGGAGAAAACCCACCAAAATGGCAGACTTCTGACCAAGGTCCTACACGATCCTGGAAAGTGAAGGCTTCTACCTCCTAGACAGGGGTGCGATTTTCAGCTGAGTCACCAGGCCTTTTTTCACTTCCTGTCAAGCGATGGTCTCTTAAATGTTCCCTTCAGGTAAGTTCTTTGATTCCCATAATTTTGTAATAGTCATCTTCAGGCAACCACTATTCCCTTTCCACTGGGATATTTTTTATTTCTCCTTTTTGTTTAAACTGCACACTGTTAAACTAAAGTATTGAATTGATTTTGTTTTGTTTTTTAACAGAAGCTTTGATATCAGCTGCAGATCACTCGGTACATGGCCGAGACAAATCTACATTGGCCCGAAGCAGCTCTAGATTGGCCTGTTGGCTAGTCTTAGACCCTCCTAATTAGTGATTGGAGATTCAGGCCATGTCGTAGGGCTTTCCACACCAAAGGTTCTTATCCCAGGCAGCTGGCCAGAACATTAACTTTTCATTTCTTATACCCTGCTACAGCATCTTCTATAAAGGCAGCAAGATAATATTGTGGCAGTGCACAAATAACATCAGGGCAGGCTTGGCTGGAGAAAACCAGATTCTACGCTTGCTCTTATGTGCCCTCGGCCAGCTCTGTGCACACACAGGACACCTTGCTAGTATGAAGAACTTGCACCTTGTCTGCCCTCTATTGAGCCCCTCCAGAAGTCCTCCCAAGTATTAAGATCAAAACTTGACTGCAGCCCCCATCCCATGCTTTCTGCTAGGAAAGCACACTCTGTGCACCCAGTGCAGTAATTCAGCTTGCTCTGCTTCCCATGGCCATACTCTGTGGGAGTGAACAAGGAGCATTTATATTTTTAAGCCCCACATACCCCCCAACTGTGTGTCCCCCCCCCCCCCCATGCCAGTAGTTTTTTTTCTTTGTGGCATCAACAACTCTAGCCGGAGACTCACGCTGCCCCCTGTGATAAGTGCCTTCTCGTCTTTCTGGTGTGATTCAGGACTTTAGGGGTCAGTAAAGACCGAGGAGCCTTTATTGTAATAAGAAACAGACATAATGCCCCTTCACAAGCCCTGTAACAACAGCTGATTTTTTTTTTTTTTAAATCATTTCCCCTTCCCCCTGAAATTAATCCAGTCTGGGCAATAGATGCAGTCTGACCCTTTGGATGTAACTTATATTTTTTATTAATTATTTTTTTCTACAATCACCCCAATTATCCTTGGGGGAGGCGTTGGAGGACCTGAAATTTTTACCCGAACCCAGGTTCTCCGGCGCTTGGCAACCAAATGGGGCTACAGAGAAGCATCTAAGCCAGTTCACAGAGCGAGCGTGTGTGGGGACTTCTCACTGCCACGGACCCTTGATGCATGCTCCCCGCGCTCCAGTGGTCCCGTGTCAGAAGGCGGAGTTTTCGAAAGGAGGCCGCCAAAAATAAAAGGCAAAGAGACGGGATCGGCTGCAGCGGTTTCCCAAAGGAGGAGGGAGTGTGCATCGGTCTGGTAACAAACAGAGAATGTTTTTTAATTATTTATATCACAAAAATCTGTGTTTTATCTAGGATATTTTCTGAATATTCTTTGTAAAATGCAGATTTTTTCCACAAAACATTAGGATTCTGTTATATTCTTAAATTTGTTTGTTTTAAGTAGGTTAAAAACATTTAGCTGAAAGCATTACACTAACATTTACATACTTAAAGCATAGGAGATTATCAGCCCAACTCCCAGCAGTGGATAGAATATTAAACTTGTGTCTCAAGGTTTCATGGTTCTTCCCACATTCTTTGGCTATTTATTTAATTTCCTAGGTCATATAGACAATCTTTAATCTTTGAAACAAGTACTGAGTCTGAAATAACCTTGAGTTGAGCAAAAACTTCATTTGACAGAAGCTGGGCTTGGTAGTTATAGTGAAATTTTAGTGTAATGTGCTCTTGTAATTGAAAGGGGAAAGATAATGTTTGCGCAAAGGAAAACAGGTGTGTACTTGGGCTCTGATTAGTTTATATATGAGCAAGAAAGAACCTAAATGTTAAGTCTCCTTGACAATCTAGTAATAAAATATATAAGCTCCTTTTCTCATTTTGCTCTGTGACTGGTGTAAAGGTAAGTTTGTTATGTTGTTGGTAGATTTTGCCAGGCTTCTCCCAACAGAGTAGAAGTGATTTAACCCTGACATTTAACAGTGGTTACCACTTTCTTCCACGTTCCAGTTTTGGGAAGAATAGCACCGGAATTTGTCAGTCTGAAGACCAATCTTGGTGCAGCTCCTGTCCGTATATTGTTTAAATACAGATGAGGCAGGAGTTTGGATGGTTGGATGGGGTTCCTTAGGGTTTTATAGCCAGTAAAGATGCAGTGTCCTGTGCATGTCCCAAGAATCACTAATCCTCTTTTACTCTGTTGGGATGAGTCTTTTTTTTGTTCCTGCTCAGAGTGGTTACTAACTTCATCTTCTCTCCTCTTGCCGTCATCTGCATTCGTGCTTCCGCCTGTTGGCATGTCCTTTACCTTCTCTTTCCCTGCCACATCAACCTGCACACTGATTCATCGTTGACTTGGAAGATGTGGAAGATGTCAAGTTTGTGATCAACTATGACTATCCAAACAGTTCAGAGGATTACGTGCACCGTATTGGCCGAACAGCCCGTAGTACCAACAAGGGCACGGCCTATACCTTCTTCACCCCAGGGAACCTGAAGCAGGCTAGAGAGCTGATCAAAGTGCTGGAGGAGGCCAATCAGGCCATCAATCCAAAACTGATGCAGCTGGTGGATCACAGAGGAGGCGGCGGAGGAGGGGGTAAGGGTAAGTCCTGGAGTTTTCCAGGTACTGCCAAAGAATCTGTATTATATTTGTTGTGTCATGTGTTTTTAATCATGTGAAAACTTTAACCATGGTGCTTAATATTAAAGGAGAGTGCTTAGTAGTTTTCACGATAACCTCTAAGAAAATGTGAATTTTGTCATGACTGCTGTACTTTAGCAGCTTAGTATAGCTGTAGTTTATAATCTAAAACTGATCTTTGGGTTTGTTTTTGGTTACTGAGGAGTCAACTCAGGGATGTTCCACTGAGCTACATCCTCAGTCCTTTTTTATTTACTTATTTTTTATTGTGTGTGGTACTGGGGATGGATCTAGGGGCATTCTGCTTCTGAACTCTACCCTCAGCTCTAATTTTTTGTTCTGAAATAGGATCTTGCTAAGTTACTGAAGGTCTTCTAATTTGCCAAGACTGTCCTTGAACCTGTTATTTTCCTGTCTCAGCCTCCCAGGTACTGGGATTACAGGCATGCACCACCATGTGCGACATTTTTTTTCCCCTTCAATTTGAGAGAGGGTGTCACTAAGTTGCCATGGCTGCCCTTGAATTCAGAATCATCTCTACCTTAGTCTCCAGAGTCACTGCAATTACAGGCACATACACCACTGTGCCTGGCTGCTCATTCATTCATTTACTCATTCATTTATATTACTGGAAATTGAACCCAGAGGCAGACTGATTTTATTTCTTACTTGGAAACAGGACCTCACTAGGTTGCTGAGAGCCTCACTAAATTGCTAAGGCTGTCCTTAAACCTGCAATCCTCATGTTTCAGCCTCCCAAGTACTAGCATTACAAGTGTGTGCCACCACGCTTGGCTCCTACTTTTTTATTTTATTTATTTTTAGTACTGGGGATTGAACCCAGGGGTGTTCTACCTCTCACCTACACCCCAGCCCTATTTAAATTTTATTTAGAAATGGGGTCTATGCTAACGTCAAGCTTGCTACAATCCTCCTGTCTTGGCCTCCCAAATTCTGGGATTACAGTTATGTGCCACCATGCCCAGCTCTGATCTTTGAGTTTTGAAGTAACATGGTGCTTATTCTGAATTTTTCTTTTTAATTATTTTTTTGTTTTGAGATAGGGTCTCACTAAATTGCTTAGAGTCTCATTAGGTAGCTGAGGCTATCCTCAAACCTGCAATCCTCCTGTCTCAGCCTCCCAAGTACTAGGACTCTAGGTATGTGCCACCATGCCTGGCTATCTGATTGCTTTTTTTTTTTTTTTAATGGTACTGGGGATTGAACCTGTGAACATATTGCCTCTGAGCTATAGCCCTAGCCCTATTTTATGTGTTCATTTTGAAACAGGGTCTCACTAAGTTGTGGAGGGCCTTGCTAAATTGCTGAGGCTGGCTGCGAACCTGCCATCTTCCTGTCTCAGCCTATGGATTACAAGCTTGTTCGTGTTCTACCAAGTCAGGCTTGTCTGGTTGCTTTTTAACAAAACCTTAGACTGTTAGGTTTTCTGTCTTCCATGTGGAGACACCCAGTGATTTTATACTATCATAGTAGAAACTGAATTGTTATTGTTGGGGCTACACAGTTGCAAAATATAATAGTTTTTGTGTTAAGATTGTGGTTCTTGCTGGGTGTGGTAGTACACGCTTATAATCCCAGTACTTGGGAGTCTGAGACAGGAGAATCCGGGTTTGCAGCCAACATTATTTAGTGAGGCTCTCTGCAACTTAGTGAGACCCTGTTTCAAAATAAAGAATAAAAAATAGGACTTAGGACTGAGGGTGTAGCTCGGAGGTAGAATGTCCCTAGATTCAATCCCCAGTACCACAAAAAAAAAAAAAAGATAGTGGTTCTTGGTTATCCTCAAGAAAGGTGCAAAAAGTTGAGTACAGTATTGACTTAAAGATCAAGGAAACATGTTAAATACTTTTGTACCCTTTGAGTTATGTTTGGTTCACGTACCTGGCATTAAAAAATACCTTATATCTTCCCATCAGGCGGTCGTTCTCGATACCGGACCACTTCTTCAGCCAACAATCCCAATCTGATGTATCAGGACGAATGTGACCGGAGGCTTCGAGGAGTCAAAGATGGTGGCCGGAGAGACTCTGCAAGCTATCGGGATCGTAGTGAAACCGATAGAGCCAGTTATGCTAATGGCAGTGGCTACGGAAGCCCAAATTCCGCCTTTGGAGCACAAGCAGGCCAATATACCTATGGTCAAGGCACCTATGGGGCAGCTGCTTATGGCACCACTGGCTATACAGCCCAGGAATATGGTGCTGGCACTTACGGAGCCACTAGCACCACCTCAACCGGGAGAAGTTCACAGAGCTCTAGCCAGCAGTTTAGTGGGATAGGCCGGTCTGGGCAGCAGCCACAGCCACTAATGTCACAACAGTTTGCACAGCCTCCAGGAGCTACCAATATGATAGGTTACATGGGGCAGACGGCCTACCAGTACCCTCCTCCTCCTCCCCCTCCTCCTCCTTCACGTAAATGAAGCCACTCAAGTGGTAATGACTCCTCAGACTTATTACATTTAAAGGAACACTCTTTACTTTTCTCCCTCTTGCCTTTTTTTTTTTTTTGCTTTTTGCTTTTTGCTTTTTCCTCTCAACCATCGTGATTTGTCTTTTCATGCAGATTAGTTAGAATTCACTGCCAGGTTTCTTCTGCCCGCCAAAATGATCCAGTCTATAATAACAGGTTTTGTATAAATGTATATGTAACTGACTGGAAGATTTCTTCCCCCAACTTCTTGCATGTTGAGGATATTTGAGCTATTTTTCATCTTAAAAGAAAAAGTGAGGTATTAGGCCCTTTCATGGGAGCCTTTTTTTTGTTGTCCTGAGTTTGTGGGGAGGGAAGAGGGTGGGGGGAGGGATGGATTGTCCTGGCAAAGAAGATGGCATCTGTGCTGTAAATCGCTCTTATCACTTGGTTAGAAAACCAAGAGGGATTTCCCTGCACATTTTACGTGACTTTTTTTTTTTTTTTTTTTTAATCATTTCTCTATTGGATCAGGGTTCCTCAGGCCCGATGAGCTTTTACGACAGTGCTTTGCCATTGTCATTTTGGCTAATGGCTATTGGTTTTATATCCCTTATACTCTTCCTACCCCTCCCCACCCCTGCTTCTGTCCCAGTTACTGAAAAATAACCAGTTTAGTGTATCTTTTAAATTAAAAACTACAGGCATTCATGGCCTTGCTTAAACTGTAGCATCTCTGCATATGGGTGGAAATGTGCCTGTTTTTCTTTCCCATATGACCAGGGACCATCTGTGAAATTAATTTTCTAGCCAGAGCGCGGCTGGAGCACATGAACGTAAGGCTCGCTGAAAATTAACTTTATGAGTTGAGTCTGTGCGTTTGATGATAAACTACTCAAAACAGGCAGATACTCCTCTTAAACTCAGTATTTAGAGATCTAGACTAAGAGCAGCTCTTTGCAAGCCACTCTGCCCATTGGCCAAGTTACCTTGAGCAAAGACTCCAAAGCACTCAGCTCTTCACACCCAGTTCTCGGCAGTGCTTTGTAACAGCTATGGGATGCACCTCGTCCTTGGCATCCTTTTGTACTCAGCTTTTCAGACGTGTAGGTAGTGCATAGGAAAGGTTCTGGAGGACTAAAGCCCAAGTGCTTTTGACTTTCCTTCATGTGAAGCAGGTGAGTTGTCCCCTTCCTAGTGATAGTGGTGTACTGAGACCTCCATCAGCAAATGGACCTGGGAAGAACTTCCTGCTCTTGTGTTGATGACAGGTAGGGCAGTCAGCCAGCCAGCCAGCCCCTGAAGCCCCTCCCACATCCAACCTGTTCATTGTGATGCTGTTAACAGTATCAATTGTTGACAGTGCAGTTAAAGAAGGAAGACTCCACTCTTTGGCTATGGCCTGAGAGTGCTTGCTGGTTTATAAAATCTAAAAACACTTGGAGGTTTTTTGTTTCTGCTTTCCGTTCTAAAATCCTTCAGAGAAGAAAGAGAAGGGATGGTTTCTGAGGGGTTCTGAAAGCAGTGTACCAGGTAGGTCATCAGCATAAGCTGAAATACATGCATGTGAAAACTTTAGCTTTTTTTTTCTATTTTGTTTTGTTTTCCACTTTATTCTTCCTTTTCCCCCATCTGAAAGAAGTTGAGGCCAAGGGAGTATGGTGGGCACAGAAGAAACATGGCAAAACTGCTCTGTGCTTTCAAACCAAAGCGTCTCGCCCCATCCCCAAAACGCCAAGCACTGACGACCAGTGTTGCATGCATTTATTTCTACAACCAAATTCTGATTTTTTTTTTTTTTTAACAGATTCCACCACAGAGGGTGCCCTACTGTATTGCAACACTTAAAATCATTTGGGGGCAAGGTCTTCGGGTACCAAGTGATACCTGGATTGCTTGCTTCCCTTTTTCCACTACAGGGAAATTGTAACTAGAAAGTAACAGCAAATTCCAAACTTGGAGCCTGAGCATAGCTGAAATCAAGCAGAGTTTTCCCTGTATAGTTCTGGGGCAACTCATATCTGTCATAATTGAGGTTCTGCTTTTGCTTCAGAGCATGAGCAGGCGAACCCTCACTTTGATGCTGGTTACTGCATTCGTGGCTGAAACTCAGATAGGGAAAGGATTTCAGTGTTGAGCCCTGGGCTGCTTCTCCCTAGTCCCGCCCTAATGATTCATTTACAGACTGCTCTCATCTACAAGGTTGGTGGCTTTTGCTTGGGATCAGTGCTCTCTACTCATGTCCTTGCTGGTCTCTCAACACATTCCTTTTGCATTAAGACTTGAAAGATTTGTAGATGTGTGATGTTCGGGCACAGGATGCTAAGAGCTATGTTACTATTCTTAGTTTGTAAATTGTCCTTTTGATACCATCTTGTTTTCTTTTGTAGGTATAAATAAAAACACTGTTGACAATAAGGTGTGAACGTTTTATTACTTAAAAACAACTCTAAATAACTCAATGTAGTTCTCTTAGAATAGTTTTTGCCGCAAGACAAATGTTGGGTATGTGGATAGACCAAACATCTTAGCACCTAAAACTGAAAGCAGGGTGGGGTAGATTGGCCGTAGTGCAAAAATCTTGAGTCAAGATACAAGGCAGGACACTTGGTAAGTAAGTGCTTTGGCATCAGTGAAATGAAGTGCTAATTCACCTAGGCCACAGTAAAAGACCAAAGGTGAAGCATAAAACTCAACTTGCCAAAGCTGGTAAGTTTGGTTTGCAGGCAGTATTGAAGTGACATTTCCCTCTTCAGGCTTTCTTCATACCCTGTTTCTGTGGTGTCAGGCCCTGGTTCTCAGGCTGATGGGTTGGGCTCTAATCACATGGGGCGTTCAGATGGGTTTTGGCCTTGCCTTGAGTTTTGCATGGAGGCCTCAGAAGAGCATAGTTTGTGTGGTCCATTCAGGGGTCTGGCACCTTATGGCTTCTTCAGTTGACTGAGGCACCAAACATGCAGCGACCCAGGTTTTCATGACCGCTACGATGGGTGTTCAGGAAGATGTATGGGTGAGGACCAGATGGGATGACCAGTGCTTTGCCGAAGTCCGTGTCACACATTTTTCTGGCTTTGATATTTGACCCAGATCGTGGGTAAGTCACCAAGAGAACAAAATGATTTGCTCCATGTCCTTGCTAAGGTGTAGACCATTTCTCAGGGCCCTCAAATTGGCATTGGAAGACTTAACTTTTTTCCTTTAAGGACTGGAAGAAAGTGGAAATTAAGTTAGAATGTCACACTGATCAAAGGGCTGCTTTCTAACTGCATGGCTTCAGTGCCTCCTACCCATCTCACAATAGGTGTTAAGATGTTAAAGCTGAGGGGGAGGGGACAGGTTAACCGGGATTTGGGCTACTGACACTTTCCAAGTTCACATTTCTCCACTGGCTTGGACAATTGCAACTGCCCTTGTAGCTACACTGGCTGTTTTTTGTTTTTGTTTTTTTTGGTGGTGGTGGTGGTGGTACTGGGGATTGAACTCAGGGGCATTCTATCTTCGAGCTATACCCCAGCCCTATTTTTTATTCTTTATTTTGAAACCAAGTTGCAGAGGGCCTTACTAGGTAGCTGAGGCTGGCTGCGAACCTGGATCCTCCGGTCTCAGCCTCCCAAATGCTGGGATTACAAGCGTGCACCACCATGCCCGGCTACTGGCTACTTTTTAAGTGATAAAATGACCATTCTAATCACTCCCTCAGCAATCTGGAAGTATGCAGTGCAGACCTCTGGCAAGGCAGGCCCTGTGTGAAAGGACCTTTGTGACCTGCTGTCTCCAGGTGCATGGCCTCCATCACACCAAGCTGGCTGCTCTAGAATGTTTTTCCTGTGTTTTCCCAACCAAGTATGTCAATGTCACCTCACAGCACTCTTGCATGTGTGCTTTGCATGGTACACATAATACCCTACTGGTTTGATTTTTCTCGTGGCAGTTTCTTGAAAATATTTGTCTTTCCCATTAGGGCATGCGCATCACAACAAGCAGGGCACTTGTGGAATGGATGAGTAACTTGTAACTTGGGCTGGAGCCTGCTGGACTTGCTGTCCTTCCAACACCTACCTTTGGTCACATACAAGTAGAAGAAGTCACAGTAGAAGATGGTTTGGACGACTCCAGACACCACTGCAATCTGGTCGTAGAAATTTTCCGTCTGGTAGCGCCGGATCCAATTGGCCAGGTAGAGAGCCCGGTACAGCCCCAGGAAGAAGAGGTAGTGGGTGGTGATGGTCTCCGCCTCTCCTGTCTTGCTGATCATGAAGAGCTGGGGCAAGATGGCCACCGACTCCAGGTAGATGGAGAAGGTCCAGAGGATCTGAACCAAATAGAAAAGCATGGTGGGGAGGGGGCTCTGAGCAAGGCTAGGAAAGGCCCCAACACTTGAATGTCAACATTGTATCTGTTGACTGGAGAAGATACAGAAAACTAAAATTTGTTCTCAAGAACTTTAGGAGCTGTGGCTGTGGCTCAATGCAAAAATAACAAAACATTACATTTTAATTTTTTTCTTTTTTTTTTTTTCATGGTGCTAGGATGGAACCCAGGGCTTTATAGATGCCAGGCAAACAATCTACTACTGAGCCACACCCACAACCTTCATGAACTAAGTTTTTTTTAATATGTTTTTTCTGTGGTGTTGGAGATCCCAGGACCCTGAGCACACTAGACAAATGTTCTACCCTTGAGTTACGTCCCCAGTCCTAAATTGTAATGTTTTGTCAGTATATCCTTCCATCTCTATATAAAAGAATATAAATTCCTTTAAGGTTAATGTATATAATACATAAATACTTGTTTTTGTTTGCAGTACTGGGGATTTAACCCAGGGGCATTCTACCCCCAGGCTACACCCCAACCCTGTTTTTTTTTTTGTTTTTTTTTTTTTGAGGTACTGGGGATTGAACTCAGGGGCATTCTATCTCTGAGCTATACCCCTAGCCCTATTTTTTATTCTTTATTTTGAAACAGGGTCTCACTAAGTTGCAGAGTGTCTCACTAGGTAGTTGAGGCTGGCTGCAAACCCGGATCCTCCAGTCTCAGCCTCCCAAATGCTGGGATTACCCCAGTCCTATTTTTAATTCTTTATTTTGAAACAGGGTCTCACTACGTTGCAGAGGGCCTCACTAAGTAGCTGAGGCTAGCTATGAACCCAGATTCTCCTGTCTCAGCCTCCCAAGTACTAGAATTATAAGTGTGCACCACCACACCTGGCTTTTAAATTTTTATTATTTTTGGCAGTACTGGGATTAAACTCAGGGGCATTCTACTTCTAAGCTACACCCCCCAGCCCTATTTTTTTTTTTCTTTTTTTTTTTTTTTTTGCGGTACTGGGGATTGAACTCAGGGGCATTTTAATTCTTTATTTTGAAATAGGGTCTCACTAAGTTGTAGAGGGCCTCACTAAGTAGCTGAGGCTAGCCATGAACCTGCGATCCTCCCATCTCAGCCTCCCAAGTACTGAGATTACAATCATGCACCACCATGCCCAGCGAGTAAATTTGCCATAACAAGCCAGAGTTTCTCAAAATACAGTCCATAATTACCAGCATCAGGAGCCAGGCTCCTGAGGATCACAGGTTCAAGACCAGCTTTAGCAAGAAGACTCTTAGCTACCTAAAGAGACCCTGTTACAAAACAAAAAACAAAATTGGGCTGGGGGTATAGCTTGGAGGTAAAATGCCCCTGGTTCACCCTCTAGTAACATACACATACACAGCATCGGGCTCTCCGGAGGTACCAAGCAAGCCCAGATGCCACCTCGGACCGGAGGGACAGATGCTGGGAGAGTGCCTTCCCTCACCTCCAGTGGCGTGAAACTGTAGTTCTCCAGGAAGGAAAGGCCAATGACCGGGACCAGGAGAAACTCCAGGCGGAACGTGTCGTTCTCAATGTCAAATGTGTTCCGAAATTTCCCATAAATCATGTACACAGTTACATAGGCGCAGAGGAGAAAAACCACCTAAAAAGGGAGCAAGACATTAGAACCTAGGAAGAAGGCATTTCCCTCCAAAGCAAGGCTTTGAAGACCGTCAGATGTGAGAGCCAGTACCCGCGGTCCTACCAACAGGTGGCGGATTTGTGGTGCCTCAAGCCCAGGGGCATTCTACCTCCGAGCTACACCCCCAGCCCTATTTTTTATTCTTTATTTTGAAATGGTCTCACTAAATTGCAGAGGGCCTCACTAAGTAGCTGAGGCTGACCGTGAACCTGGATCCTCTGGTCTCAGCCTTCCGAATACTGGGATTATAAGCGTGCACCACCACACCCGGCCATGCTTTTTTTTTTTTTTTTTCAATTTTATTTTATTTATTTACTTGTAACTTTGTGCTTCTAACTGGGACTGAGAGAGCAACCACAGGATCAAAGGTGCCCAAGTAGCCAGGTGTGGTGGCACACACCTGTAATCCTAGTACTTGGATGGCTGAGACAGGAGGATCACAGATTCAAGGCCAGCCTTCACAATTTGGCAAGACCTTGTTTCAAAATAAATAAAATTGGGGGTGCAGCTCAGAGGCAGAATGCCCCTCTGTTCAATTCCCAGCACCACAAAAAGGAAAAAGAAAAAAAAAAAAGTGCCCTGGAGTCCCTTCTGTCACAGAGCACTGGGCAAAAACCAGGACCAGTGTTCTTCAGGGGATTTAGTGGTGGCATCCCAGGGCTCCCAAGAAACCTCTAACTTCCTGGACGTGCACGGTGGCTGTGAGCTTCTTCCACAAATGGGAACCTCCCAGGAGGGACCTGGCCGTTGTTTCTGCAGAAAAGCTGTCTAGTTACCCCAGCTGTCCTCGGGCAGGATCAGCATCATTCAGGTCTGAGTGTACAGGCTGCACACCTGTCCTCCCAGTGACTCAGGAGGCCAAGGATCACAAGTTCCAGACCAGCCTGGGCAATAAAAGCTGGAGTGGTGGCGCACTTTTGTAATCCCAGTACTTGGGAGGCTGAGACAAGAGGATCACAGGTCAGCAACCTAGTGAGACCCTGTTTCCAAATAAGAAATAAATAATCGGGCTGGGAGTATAGCTTGGAGGTAGAATGCTCCTGGGTTCAATCCCTAGTGCCAAAAAAAAGAAAAGGTCTGGGGATGTAGCTCAGTAGTAGAGTGCCCCTGGGTTCAGTCCCAAGTAGCCCCCACACACATAGGCACAAATCCCATGGACCGATGCCCTGCCCCCAGAATTCCTCGTTTCACAGGTCTAGGTGGGCCTGAATTCAAATTTCTTCCAAGTTCCCAGGTGATGTGGATGCTGCTGGCACGGGACCACACCAACCCAGAACATGACAACTTGTACTTCAAGACTGGGTGAAGTTGCTGGGCGTGGTGGCACACGCTTGTAATCCCAGTACTTGGGAGGCTCAGACAGGAGGATCTGGGTTCGCAACCAGCCTCAGCTACTCAGTGAGGCCCTCTGCAACTTAGTGAGACCCGGTTTCAAAATAAAGAATAAAAAATTGGACTGGGGGTGTAGCTTGGAGGTAGAATGCCTCTGAGTTCAATCCCTAGTACCGAGGGGGAAAAAAAAAAAGACTGGTGAAGTTATTTCCTCAAAGAAGTCTTTCTTCACCGAATGAGTGACACAAACTGTCACTTTGGCTCCATGCAAAAATATCCCTTGCGGCAGGGATGATGTGCTCTGTAAAGGTCTGCATACACGTCTGTCTCCTGTGATCTTTCATCTCAGACATGGAGCCTGGCCCCCGAGAGTCTTAGACCTCATCCAGCCAGGCCCAGGCTGCACCTGTAGCCTCTGCCAGGAACGGCCCCGGTAGCTCCTTGGGCAGAGAAGTGGACTAGGCGGCTGGTGTTTGATACTCAGGTGAGCTTCAGTAAGTGGTGATTGCAAGACCCAGGCTCAGACTCACGCCGAATGCACTGGGTGCCCTACCAGGAACAGCAGCCTCCGTTCCACCAATCTAGGAACAAGATGCCTGGGACCCCAGGGGACATCTCGGAAGGAGGAGAGAGAACTGCCTTTGGTTAAATACTTTCTTTTCTCTCTTCCTCTTATTTATTTATTGATTGGTAGTACTAGGGATTGAGCCCAGAGGCATTCTACCTCTGACCCACATTGCCCTATATTTTTATTTATTTGAAACAGAGTCTCATTAAGTTGCTGAGGCTGGCCTCAGACCTGCAGCTCTCCTATCTTGGCCTCCCAAGTACTGGGATTACAGGTGGCCCCACTGCCCTTGGGTAGGTTAATTTCTTTCTAGGCACTACATATTATCTCATGTAATCTTCATAATAGCCCTTCCAGATGGGCAGGATTTCCCCCTGACCCCTGCCCCACCCGTAGGACTTCTATCAGATAATGTGCCCAACTAAAGACTCCACTTCCAGCCGGGCGTGGTGGCGCACGCTTGTAATCCCAGCATTCGGGAGGCTGAGACCGGAGGATCCGGGTTTGAGGCCAGCCTCAGCTACCTAGTGAGGCCTTCCACAACTTAGTGAGACCCGGTTTCAAAATAAAGAATAAAAAAAATAGGGCTGGGGGTGTGGCTCGGAGGTAGAATGCCCCTGGGTTCAATCCCCAGTACCGCAAAATAAATAAATAAATAAAATAAAATAAAGACTCCACTTCCCAGCCTTTGCAAATGGTCTGTGTCTTGTAGGTGGAAGCCATAGGGTGGAGTCCAGAGAAAGCGCTTTGAGACGGGCTTTCCTTACTGGCAAGCACTCTATTGTTCTATCTCCCCTTCCTCTTCCTTCCTGCCCAGAATGTGATGTGATGGTTGGAGCTCTAGCATGCATTTTGTGGCCCTGTGGAAACCTTGGGAATCAGTATCCCATTCAGGACTAGCTACATAATTTGCCAGGCCCATTGCCAAATGAAAAGGCATTCCCCTTGTTTTAAAAACTAAGGATAGCCAGGCATGGTGGCGCACGCTTGTAATCCCAGCATTTGGGAGGCTGAGACCAGAGGATCCGGGTTCGAAGCCAGCCTCAGCTGCTTAGTGAGGCACTCCAAAACTTAGTGAGACCCTGTTTCAAAATAAAGAATAAAAAATAGGGCTAGGGGTAGAGCTCGGAGGTAGAATGTCCCTGGGTTCAATCCCCAGTACCACAAAAAAAAACTAAGGATTCCAAGGTGGCAACAAGAGCATTAAACCAAGAGTGGGGCCTTGCTGAACAATTACACATTACACAATGGCAGAGCAGAAAGCTAAAAGCCTAGCAAATCGATGGAGCTACCATCCTAGCCCTGGACAGCCTACCTCCAGATTCCATATGTTATGAGAGTGAAAAAAATACTTACCTTGTTAAAAATCTTATTTATTTATTTATTTATTTTGGTACTGGGAATGAACCCAAGGGCATTCTACCTTTGTGCTACACCCGCAGCCCTATTTTGTTTTTTATTTTGAAATAGGGTCCTCCTGTCGCAGCCTCTCAGTCCTGGGAGTACAGGGATCACAGGTGTGTGCCGGCACACCCGCTAAATTACTCTTCTATTATCAGCCTCCAATCAGTTACAGCCTACTTTGACCTGCAACCTGCATTCCTTCCACTAAACTTAAAGGGCCAGGAGGGTTGATTAGAAGCAGGAAAGCAAGCAGTCACCCAACATAACTGGATTGTGTATGGCCCCGGGCCTGGGACACCAGGATGGAACTGAGAAATACTTGGTTTCTCCTGAAAACAGGGCCACACCTCAAGCTACAGCCTCCCGTCACAACACAACCCACACCATTAACCTGCCCTGCCCTCCCCGCAGCTCCGCTGGCTGGCTTCCTCCCAGCTACGTGTGGCTCGCCCACGGAGCTCAGCAAGACTGGCCTCCGGTCCCTTTTTTTTTTTTTCCTTTGGCAGTACTGTGAACTGAACCCAGAGCACTCTACTGCTGAGCTACATCTCAGCCATTTTTACTTTTTAATACTGAGACAGGGTCTTGCATTGAACTTGCAAAACTCCTGCCTCAGCTTCCTAAATAGCTGGGATTGCAGGCGTGCACCACCACACCTGGCCTACCACGGCGAATCTTTAGCGACTGATACGTATATACAGAGCAGGGTCTTTTGCATTTACACTTACTCATTTTCACGACCACCCTCTCTCACCTACATACAAAGCATCGGCTTCATTTTGAACACCAAGGAATGGGCGCGGAGAGGCCCGAGGCCTTGGCAAGGTCAGGCGGGGCAGCTGCTGAGCCACCAACGGGGCCCGCACCCTCGCCCAGTGCCCCCCCCCCCGCCCCTCACCTTCATGACGGTGTTGTAGATGGAGATGAAGTTGGTGAAGAGGTCCAGGTACCTGGTGGTGAAGACGAGAGCGAAAAGGATCTGGCTCTTCCCAGAGATGCCTGCGCCAGAGGGGACGGGACGGTGAGCACGCAGACCCGGCCACGCAGCTTCTCATTCAGCCGTGCTCGAGTCTCATCCCCACTAAAGACTCGAACACCGAGTGGGTTCCTGCTCCGGGGAGGTGTCGGTCGGGCTGGGTGGGGGACTGTCACAGGCGCTCTCCACCCCCAGAGCTCCAGTGACAGTCCCCAGAGCTCAGTCCCGGGAGAACAACTAACTGATGAGAAGGCGCTGATTCACCAGGGAGACCGGAGCGGGCGGAGGAGGGCTCGGGCCAGGGAGCAGCCCATTTTATTTTCCAAAATGCAAAGATTTTAAAAAGCTCTTTTCCTAGTTATAAAAGTTATGCCTATTTTTACTCTTTATAAGACAAAAATCAACCGGGTGCGGTGGCACAAGCCTATAATCAGGAGGCTGAGGCAGGAAGGCTGTGGACTTGAGACCATCCTGAGCAACTTAGCAAGACCTGGTCTCAGAAAATAGAAAGGGCTGGAGCTGGGTGTGGTGGCGCACACCTGTAATCCCAGTACTGGGGAGGCTGAGATAGGGGAATCGCAGGTTCGAGGACAGCCTCAGCAAGTAGTGAGACTCTCATCAACCTAGCGAGATCCTATTTCAAAATTAATAATAATAATAATAATAGGACTGGGAGTGTAGCTCAGAGGTCCCTGGGTTCAATCCCTAGTACCCCAAAATAAATAAATAGAATTTAAAAATAAAAAGGGCTGGGAGTGTAGCTCAGAAATAGAATGCCCCTAGGTTCAATCCTCAGTACCAAAAATAAATAAACATATGAATAAAAATTTAAGAATATAAAAATTCTGCTTGAAGCTCTTAACTGGCTTCCAAGTACCCTTAAAATAAAGACCCCAAAGCCTCTCACACTCTGGAGGGTGCTGGGCCTCACACTCCTCACCTGTACAATGAGCATCCTCAGACTTTTGATGATGTGAGGAAGAGACAGGAGCCCGTGAGAGACCTCCGGGGGTCAGGCTGTCCCCCAGCCCTTCCCTCAGCTGCCCAGCCCTGGCCTTCACTCAGGTTTCTGCTAGCCATTCAGGAGCCCTGGCGGCCCTGCACACTTCAGTTTCATGCTTTTGAAAACAAGAAGTGAAGCTGGTGCAGTGGCACAAACCTATAATCCCAGTTCTCGGGAGGCTGAGACAGGAGGATGACAGGTTGGAGGCCAGCCTCAGCAACTTAATGAGTTCCTGTGTCAAAAACAAAAATTAAAGCCGGGCGTGGTGGTGCACGCTTGTAATCCCAGCATTCGCATTCGGGAGGCTGAGACTGGAGGATCTGGGTTCGAGGCCAGCCTCAGCTACCTAGTGAGACACTCCGAAACTTAGTGAGACCCTGTTTCAAAATAAAGAACAAAAAATAGGGCTGGAGGTATAGCTCAGAGGTAGAATGCCCCTGGGTTCAATCCCCAGTACCACAAAAAAAAAAAAAATAATAATAATTAAGCCAGTATGGTGGCCCACACTTGTAATCCCAGCACTTGGGAGGCTAAGACCAGAGGATCTGGGCTCACAGCCAGCCTCAACTACTTAGTGAGACCCTGTTCCAAAAATAAGAGAATAAAAAATAGGACTGAGGATGTAGCCCGGACGTAGAATGCCCCTAGGTTCAATCCCCAGTACCGCAAAAAAAACAAAACCAAAAACAAAAGGTGGAGGGGGTTGGAGTGTGACTTGGAGGTAGAATGGTCCTGGGTTCAATCCCCAGTACGAAAAAAGAATAAGTGATTTCCACAAAGCCAGGACAGCAGAGGCCAGGAGCCTGAACCTGGCCCGTCCCTGCGGGGCCCACGGAGTACACGTGGCACCTGCTGACCAATGTGGCCCTCGCTCTCATTTGCAACCTGGGGAAACGGAGGCCCAGGCTCACACCGGGGCCAGTGGAGGGCGAGAACGCAGCCCGTGTCCAGCCTCCGGGGCAGGGTGGACCGGCGTCATTGCCGGAGGGGCAGCTCTGTCCTGTGCATGTTCACAAAGCCCCTCCAGCCTCCCGGCCTAAGAAGCCTTATGGTTCACTCTGCCCTTGTTGGTGGCCTCCCCCACCAGGTCGCTCCCCACGCAGGCTCTGTGTGGGGCTCCAGCCCAGCGCCCACACAGCACTGCAGCCAGGCAGGTGACTGCGCCCCTCCTGGGCCGGGCCTTGCCCAGCGCCCTGCGTGCACGCAGGGGCCAGTCCAGCCCTCATACCTTCGGCATCCTGGGTCACTTCCCCGGAGCCAGAACCTGAAGGGTCCCCAAACCCAGAGGGCCCCCAGGGGCAAAGCCGCTGCCTCCAAGCCACCCTCTCTCTGCCGTCCTCTCCCAGATTCCAGACAGTCCAGTTGCAGGTCCCCCGCCCAGCCTCCTCCCAGGCTCCCAAACCCAAGGTGGCTCCCCAGTCCCAAAGCTGTAGCCCGACAGTAAAGGCCCTTTCCCCTCTAGACACCCTCTCTCCTCGACTCAATCCCGCCTGGACCCTTCCTGGGACGTGCCCTGTGCAACGCGACCACTGTGCATTTGCACCTCCAGTCCTCTCAACAGGGCACCCCTTCCTGGGGGACACCGAGTCAGTCCACCTGGACCTCGGGCTGCTCTGCGAAGCTCACTCTTGTACCCCTCCCCTCAGGGCCAAGCTCGGGCAGCGCCTCCAGGGCGGGACAAAGATGGCTGCAGGAGGCTTGGGCAGCCTCGGAAGCTCCAGCGTGGAACCTTCCAGCCCCCGCAGGGCAGCCAGAATGCTGGGCAAATAGGGAGCCCTCCAGCCCCCCAGGGACCGCTGCTCAGGGGCGGCTCCATGCCCTCTGGACCAAGCTGGTGCCCCTCCAGCCACACCAGAAGGGGGCTCTGCCCAGGGGAGGCTGGGGGCGGGAGAGACCCTGAGATTCCAGCCACTTCCTGAGCGCATACTCTTTCTTCTCTGCTAAGGTGGAGGGGACAATAGGGGTGTCCTCCTCCTCCCTCCCCCCTTCCAACTATCAGCAGCAACGACAAGTGGGGGTTCTGGGCTGGGGGTGTCCATGCAGGCGCAAGCCCGCCATACCCCACAACCTCCACGCTCCTCCTTTGATTTTGTGCAAATTTACTTTGCGGGGATGAGGGGAGGGGAGCCGAGCTCTTTTTGAGTCTCGCCCCGGCCCAAGCGGACACGGTGGCGCGCCCCGTCCTGCAGGCAGGCGGCTGGGGCTGGCCCGCCGGGGTCCCCCCTCCCGCCCGGGCGCCCCTCACCCGTGCAGCACTTGGACCTCCAGATCTTCCCCAGGAGCAAGATCATGGCCAGGAGGTGGCTCAGGTCGCCGAGGATTCGGAACACGTTCATGGTGCCGCCCGCCGGAGCTGCGCCCGCGGCCCAGCAAACTTCAGGAAACTTTCTGGCGCGCGGGGCGGATGCCACGTCCCGGTCCCCGGCCCCGGCCTCCGCGCTCCAGCCCCAGCTCCGCGCGCGCCCGGCCTGCCGCGCGCCCCCGCCACGCACCCTCGGCCGGGCGGTGACGTGGCCGCGGCCGGCGCGGGGTGGGAGCCAGGAAGCGGCGCCGCCGCAGGGCCCGCCTCCCCGCCCGCCTCCCCGCGTCCCCGCCCGCCTCGGGGGCTTCCGGCCCGCGCCCGGGGACCCGGGACAGGCCCCCGGAGCCCCTCGCCTGCTCACCCCCTGATGGCTCTGGCGCGGGGTGCAGGGGTCCTGCGTGCCAGGGTTGCCATGCGCCGGACAGTTGGGAGGCGCCCTTGGAAGAAGTGGCCCGGCCGCTGGGACCCCATCCGCCGGGGATGGACAGCCGTCAGGACAGCTCCGAGGTGCCTAGGCAGGCTGGCCGGGTTCCAGCCTCCTGCTGTGGGCCTCCCGCAGTGGACAAGGTCAAGTTTGTCAGGGAGACCCAGGGCCCTCGCTTCTGCCCCCTTCGTGGGGTGCTAAGATGTTAAGCGGACACAGGCCAGGAGAGAGCTGGAACGCGGAGGTGAGTCCTCCTGGCTGTGTAGCTGAGCGGCAGACCTCTCCAGGCATCCGCTGCTTCTGTGAGAGGAGCCCGAGATGAGCCAGGGGCCCTTACCACCGCTCCGGACCTCCATCACCCCTTCCCCCAGCGCTCATCTCTCCCCCACCTCCTGCCACAGATGACCAGAGTGTCCCACGATGAAAATCTGACATTCCCGCGTCTAGGACCTTTCCATGGAGTCAGGCGAGGTGGTGTACGCCCATGATCCCAGCTACTCAAGAGGCCAAGCAGGAGGATGAAAGTTTAAGGCTAGTCTGGGCAATTGAGCTAGGCCCGTCTCAAAATACAAATAAAAAGAGCTGGGGATATAGCTCTGTGGCAGAGCCCCCCTGGGTTCAAGTCCTAGTACCCCAAACAAAGAAAAAGCCCTTGTATGGCTGCCGAACCCTTCTCCATGACTTCAGTGCTGGGTAGTCTTGAGACTCAAGTGTGTCCCAAGCTGGGCATGATGGTATACTCTGTAATTCCAGTATTTGGGAGGCTGAGACAGGAGGATCGCAGGTTTGAAAGTAGCCTTAGCAAGTAGTGAGACTCTCAGCCACCTAGCAAGCCCGTTTCAAAACAAAAACAACAACAAAAATTGGGCTGGGAGAGGAGCTCAGAAGTAGAGCCCCTGGGTTCAATATCCAATACTGCATACACACAAAAAAGTGTATCCCAAGGGCCGGGAGCATTGCCATGGCCTGCTGGGAGCTCAGCACCTGGCCCCTCCCAGACGTGCTGGGGTGACTCAGAATCTGCAGTTGCCTGGCATGGTGGCGCTCATTTGTAATCCCAGTACTTGGGAGGCTGAGACAAGAGGATTCGGGTTCCTGGCCAGCCTCAGCTACTTGGTGAGGCCTGCTGCAACTTAGTGAAACCCTGTTTCAAAAATAAAGAATAAGCCGGGTGTGGTGGCACACGCTTATAATCCCAGCATTCGGGAGGCTGAGACCAGAGG
>PVLC010001383.1:27568-145548 GCA_004027655.1 Graphiurus murinus
TGAAAAAAAAAAAAAAAAAAAAAAATCTTCAGTTTATTTTTATTTGTTTAATATAATTTAATTTGTGTGTGCGTGTTGCTGAGGACTGAACGCAGGGGCATTCTACCTCTGAGCTACACCCCCAACCCTATTTTTGTGTGTGTGTGGTACTGGGGATGGAACCCAGGGGCATTCTACCTCTGAGCTATACCCCCAGCCCTACTTTTTATTCTTTATTTTGAAACAGAGTCTCACTAAGTTGCGGAGTGCCTCACTAGGTAGCTGAGGCTGGCTGCAAACCTGGATTCTCTGTTCTCCGCCGCCCAAATGCTGGGATTACAAGCGTGCGCCACCACGCCCGGCCTCCCAACCCTATTTTTTTATTTATTTTGAAATAGGGTCTCACTAAGTTGCAGAGGGCCTCACTTAGTTGCTGAGGTTGGCCATTGAACCTGTGATCCCCCTGTCTCAAGAGGACATATGCCACCACATCTGGTTAGAATCTGCAGTTTAAAAGATCCCCAGAGGAGCCGGGCATGGTGGTGGACGCTTGTAATCCCAGTACTTGGGAGGCTGAGACAGGAGGATCACCAGTTCAAGACCAGCCTCAGCTATTTAGTGAAGCCCTCTGCAACTTAGTGAGACCCTCCTTCTAAAATAAAAAAATCAGGCTGGGGGTGGAGCTCAGAGGTGGAATACCCCTGGGTTCAATCCCCAGTAGCACAATAAATAAATGAATAAATAAATAAATAAACCCCAGAAGCCGGGCGTGGTGGTGCACACTTGTAATCCTAGTGCTTTGGAGGATGAGACAGGAGGATTGCAGGTTCAAGGCTAGCCTCCTCAGCAACTTGGTGAGATCCTATTTCCAAATAAAAAATAAAAATCAAGCTGGGGTGTATCTTGGAGGTAGAACACTCCTAAGTTCAATCACCAGTACACACACACAGAGACACACACACTCCCCAGGAGCAGGGTGTGGTGGTGTACACCTTGAAGAGGTTGAGACAGGAGGATCACAGATTTGAGGACAGCCTCATTAAGTAGTAAAACTCTCATCAATTTAGCGAGACCCTGTTTCAAAATTTAAAAAAATAAAATAAAATAGGGATGGGGGTGTAGCTTGGGGGTAGAATGCCCTTGGGTTCAATCCCCAGTACCAGAAAGTAAATAAACAAATAAATGATCCGCAGGTGATCGAGTGCCCAGGAATGCTGGCGAGGCGTTTGATAAACAGCACAAGGAGGAGGTACTGTTATTCTCTTCGTACTGGTGCAGAAACAGGCACAGAGAGGTCACATCACTTGCTCACAGTCACACAGACACTCGGGGGCCCTGGAGCCTGGGTTCCAGCGCAGTCTGACTCCCGGGCTCAGGCAATTGAATCATTACCTTATGCCCTGGGTTGCCATGGCAGGTAATGAGCTCCCCGTCGTGAGAGATGAGTGAGCTGAGGGTGGGGGCCCACTTGTCAGGGATTCGCAGTGAGGCTTAGCTAGCGCCTGTGGGGTGCCAGGCCTGCTCAGCAGGGCTCCTCCTTGAGCCTCCAGCAGGCGCACAGCCCCACTTTGCAGGTGAGGGAGCTCGAGGCCCTGGGGGTGGGGGTGGGGAGCCAGGCACTGATCCCCGGGCGGTGGCAGGTTTCCTCGGCTCCCCATCCCCACCCCAGCCCCGCCCAGATGCTCCCCTCCACACGTGCTCAGAGAAGGCGGCGGCTATTTAAATCCCTCAGGTGTGGCTTCGCTTCTCTCTGCCCAACCAGCTGCCGTCTCCTTCTCAGCGCCTACCTCCTCCCAACCAGGCAAGAGCACGTGCGTGCGTGTGCCATTTGGTGAAACATCTGTCCTCCTGGGAAGCGGCCTCAGCCGTCAGGGCAGGGCTGGGCTGAGGCTGCAGTCCTCCCCCTTCATTTTATTTCTCCCAGAAGACCACAGGGCAACTGGCCGAGCCCTGGAGGTCGTGGTGGAGAGGGCAGAGAACCCAGGCTGAGTGGTTCCGGGCTGCTGCCATGGCCTTGAGCCTGCCGTGTCCCCTCTCTGGGCCTCAGCTTCCCCATCTGCTAAATGGGGATAATGAGAAGAAAGGAGTGCTGCCTGTTTATCTGGTGCCCTTGCGTTCCAGTCTTCCCAGTCTGCCCTCCCCTCCCCAGTGAAAGATGAGGAAATTGAGGTTCAGATCTGTTGCTCCAACCCCCCAGGCCACACCTGCCTCCTCTCCGTCCACTGCCCTGTCCTCCGTGAGAGAGCCCCGCCTCGTTCACACGCACCCCATCTCCAGGGTGGGACAGTTTTCTTTTTTTTAATTTTATTTTTTAATTGGTGCATTGTAATCATACATCTTTGTTAGGTACAAGCTGGTATAGGTAAAGGCATACATGCACACATTTCTCATTTAACCCTTCCCCAATTCCCGCCCCACTCCCTCCTCCTCTCTCTTTCCCAAGGTCAGTTTAGTGATGACTTTGATGTGTTCATGAAAGTACATCATGCTCATTAGGGTGTTCCCCCTCCACCATCACCTTCTGTTAAGTCAAATTCTTTGCTCACCTAAGGATTCTCCTTCTTCATCTGGAGTCCCTCTTATGTCTCATTTTCTCCCTAGCTTTTAGGGAGAGCTTTTTTTTTTTTTTTTTTTTTTTTTTTTTTTTTTTTTTTTTTTTTTTTTTTTTTTTTTTTACTTTTTGTGACTGACTAATCTCACTTAACATGCTGTTTTCCAATTCCATCCATTTCCCTACAAATAACATGATTTTGTTCTTCTTTATGGCCGAGTAAAATTCCATTGTGTACATATCCCATAGTTTTGTAATCCATTCATCTGTTGATGGACATCTTGGCTGGTTCCATAGTTTGGCAATTGTGAATTGTGCGGCTATAAACATAGATATACAGGAGGTGGTCTGATAGTTTCATTTCCATTCTTTTGGGTAGATAGCCGGAAGTGGTATTGCTGGATCTTATGATAGGTTCATTCCCATTCGTCTGAGGATCCTCCATACTGTTTTCAAAAGTGGTTGTACTAATTTGCAATGCAGGACATTTTTCAGGTTGGTTTTTTTTGCGGTACTGGGGATTGAACCCAGGGGCATTCTACCTCCAAGCTACACCTCCAGTCCTATTTTTTATTCTTTATTTTGAAACAGGGTCTCACTAAGTTGTGGAGGGCCTCACTAAATAACTGAGGCTGGCCGAGAACTCAGATCCTCTGGTCTCAGCCTTCCAAGTACTGGGATTATAAGCGTGAGCCACCACGCCCGGCTCATTTCTCAAAGTTTGCCAGGGAAAAAAAGGGGAGATCCCTCTTGTGCTCATTTAGAACACTCCCGAAGCCGGGCACGGTGGTGCACGCTTGTAATCCCAGTACTTGGGAGACTGAGACAAGAGGATCATGGGTTCTCGGCCAGCCTCAGCTATTTAGTGAGCACCTTCACAACTTAGTGAGATCCTGTTTCAAAATAAAGAATAAAAAATAGGGCTAGGGATGCAGCTTGGAGTTAGAATGCCACTGGGTTTAATCCTCAGTACCATGAAAAATAAGGGGTTTTTTCACAACTATATTGAGTTTTCTTTTTTTTCAGTACTGGAGGTTGAACCCAGGGGCATTCTACCTCCAAGCTACACCCCAAGCCCTATTTTTTATTCTTTATTTTGAAATAGTCTCACTAAATTATGGAGAGCCTCACTAAGTAGCTGAGGCTGGCGGTGAACCTGCGATCCTCCTGTCTCAGTCTCCCAAGGACTGGGATTACAAGCGTGTGTCACCACGCCTGGCCCCAGCACCATTTTTTATTCCTCATTTTGAAACAGGGTCTCACTAAGTTGCAGAGGGCCTCACTAAGTAAGTAGCTGAGGCTGGCCATGAACCCGGATCCTCCTATCTCAGCTTCCCAAGTACTGGGATTACACCACACCCAGCTCGCTACTATATTGAATATCCTGCAAACTGCCTCAAATTCTGTGAGGAAGGAAATGGGGGTGTACAGTGAAAGTCACATCCTCAGGTCACCCCACCACCAATCGGAGGCTTCTCACACTGGCGGGATCCCCCGAAGGAAGGAGGGTCTATGGCTGAGCTCCTGGGACTTCCTGAGCCGCTAAGCGCCCCCCTCCCTGGTCTCGGGGCACGGGCACCCCTTGATGGAAGGAATGGATTTCTCCCTGGCTGCTCAGGGGACCCCATCGGGTGAGTCCACTTCCTAACCGGGCAGGGGTGGGCTCCAAACAGCCTTGCTTTCCCCGCCGCTCCGCCCCAGGTGTTCCTGAAGCTCTCTGCTGCTTCTATATCTTGAGTGACATGCGACAGGGCCAGGGCAGGCTGCAATTTACAGAGCGAGAAGCCAAGGTTCTCAAACCTCTCTTCCACTTTTAGTTGCCGGCACATTTATTAAAGATTAGCTGTGTGCCAGATGCCTTGCGGGCTGAAGGTCATAGCCGCCTCCGGGAGCTCTCCCGCACCGGCTCCGTGGGGCGTGGGGCCTGTGCCCAGGCTGGACAGGACGCCGAGGACAGAGTAATTACTCCGGTTTGGGGGAGATGCAGGGAAGGATTGCAGTTAGGGATGGTGTCAGGGGAAGTGATGTCCCAGTGGGCTTGGAAGGGTGAGTAGGAGTTTGCTTCAAGGAGAAAACCTGGAGGCCGAGAGGAGCGTCCCAAGTAGAAGTAACTAAATGCATAAACGCTTAGAGATGTGCTACGCCCGCTCTCTCCGTGCATTTTATCTGCTCTGCTCTTTATAAAAGGCCACCCAGAGCCGGGCATGGTGGCGCACACCTGTAATCCCAGTACTTGGGAGGCTGAGGCAGGAGGATTGCAGGTTCGAGGACAGCCTCAGCAAGTAGTGAGACTCTCATCTACCTAAGCAAGACCCTGTTTCAAAACAAAAAGTTAATAAAAATTGGGCTGGGAACCGGGTGTGATGGGGCACACTTGTAATCCCAGTACTTGGGAGGCTGAGACAGGAGGATTGCAGGTTTACAACCAGTCTCAGCTACTTGTGAGGCCCTTGGAAACTTACCTGTTTCAAAATAAAGAATTAAAAAATAGGGCTGGGGGTATAGCTTGGAAGTAGAATACCTCTGGGTTCAATCCCCAGTATAAATAAATAAATAAATAGATAGATAGATAGATAGATAGATAGATAGATAGATAGATAGATAGATAAATGAATGAATGAATGAATGGCCAACCACCCCGGTGAGGTAGTGCATCCCTCAGTGTGTGGGAGGCTGAGACAGGAGGATTACAGGTTCCAAGCCAGCCTCAGCAACTTAGTGAGACCCTCTGCACTTAGCAAGACCCTATTTCAAAGTAAAAATTAAAAAGGGAGAACGAAAAGAAAAGAAAGGCAACGAAGGGAAGAAGACGACGACGAAAGTCAAGGTTAGGCGGATTAGCTCAAGCCTGAAACTCCACCGACGACGTTCGACCTGTGTGAATTGAGACTAATGTCTGCAGGTCGCAGTTTTCGCAAAAGAAAGCTGGGTATAAACCAAGTGCTGACTTCACAGGGTAGCGCTCAAGGTCAAAGTTAACAAATATCGGTAGTGCTTTGCAAGGGGTAAACGCGCAGCACAGGTCAGTTCCTTACTGCCCTTTAGGAGACCGAGGATCTAAGAGGGCCGGAAAAAAGCAGAACTGGGAGAAAACACGCGCCCTCCGCGGGCGATCTCTCCCTCACAGGCCGGCTTGGACAGGTGTAAGATTTCTGGGGTGCTGGGAGAGTGATGTATCTCCATCCAGGGCATGATGAGACGGTTTTACACATATGCAAAAATTCATCGAGCCGGGGTACTCAAGACGAACGCCCTACTGTGTATAAATTGCACCTTAATTTAAGAAAAAGACAATAACCCGGGCCACGACGCCCCCGCCCTCGCGGCTGGCGACAGGTGTCTTTCGGGACCCAAAACGCCGCTGTCTGCGCCGCGGCTCAGGCCGGGTGCCCGGCGCCAGAGTCGTGCGCCGCGCGCCTCGGCCCTGGCGAGGTTCCCACGGCAACCGCAAGCCGCTCTCCGCGTCTCCAGAGTGACGAGGCGCGAGCGAAGACCCGGAGCCCGGGGTCCCGAACTGGAGCCACAGAGCGAGGCTGGCGAGGGATCGCGGCCGGCCCGGGGAGCTGCCCTTCGTCCTCGCGCTGGTATTCCGAGGGCATCCTGCAAACTGTGGCCACCGGCTGCGGCTTGCTACAGCCCGGGGGATTCATTCACAGTTTCCCAGGTGGGGAGACGCAGGGCTTGGCTGATCCCCAGGATCACTGAGCAAATCAGGGGCAAGGCCGGGCTCTGGCCCCGGGAGTGACCTGCTTCCCAGCCCCCGCAGTGGAGCGGAGCGGAAGGTGCGCTGCCTGGCCGCTGGCACGTCTTTGGCGACTGCTTCCAGCTCTGCTAGTAACTTGCTATGTGGTCTTGACGTCCCCTCGCCTCTCCGAGATGGGACACCACCGGCAGTGTCTCAGAGTGGCTGCCACCAAGTGTGTGAAAGAATCCGCGAGTGTCAAAGCAGCTTGTAAACTGTAAAGTGCCTTGCATATGTCCGGAGCATCGCCACTGGCTCTCTCTTGCCGTCTTGTCCTCTTCGTCACCCCGGCCCCAAGGGCAGCGTCGGTGACATTCAACTGCACAGGCAGCTTGAGTCTCAGAACTCTCCATGCCCAGAGGTTTCAAGACCACAGGTGAGTCCTCTCCACCCTCCCTCCCCGGGCACTGAGCCCAAGGCAGCTCTCCTAAGACCAGGGCTCCTCTGGTCCCCAGACTTGGAGGGGTTCAGAGGCACGACCCTCTGTCCATCAGCCTGCACATCTTCCTCCTCTTCTGCCCTGTGGTCGGACTGTAGAAGCTCCCCCTCAGTGAGGATGTCTGGAAACCCCAGGACCTGATGCCCTTTGAATTCACACGTGCAGAACATGTGTTTGGACAGTTGTGTGTGTGTGTGTGTTGGTGTGCAGTGAAGGTATCTTATGCACTGGTGTGTGCATCTGTGTGCCTGGCATGCATACACTGGTGTCTGTGTGTACTTGAGGTGTGTATCTGAGTATGTGTGTGTGTAAATGTGTGTATTTATGGCTTCGAGGAGTGTGCGTGCAGTGTATGTTGTGCATTTGTGCCATATGTGTTTACCGTGCATCTATTTGTGTCCTTGCTGGTGGGCATGAATACCGAGGTGGGCATGTGTGGTCTGCACTTGCAGTGTGCACGGCAGAAGTGTACAGCTGGGAGGATGAGCGGGCGTGGAAGTGTGCAGGGGGGGGGTCTTGTGTGCACAGGTATCTTCTTCCTCACCTGGGTGACCTTCCTCCCTGGCTGGGGACCGTGGACAGCACCAGGCGTGCACAGGTCAGCTCCTGCCTCCTCCACAGACCTGTAGCTGCCCGATCTGTGGCTGGGATGGTCCTGGGGGTGGGGGGCACCCCCAGGGCAGGTGGGTGAGCCTGGGGCCAGGGCTCATGTGACACCCCTTCTTGCCTGGCCTCCTCCCCTCCCCACAGCAGGAGCAGCAGTGGGAAAGGTTGGCGGAGGGGGGCTATTTTGGGAGCGTCTCCTTAGCAACAGCTGCCACGGCCGTCTGTGGCGGTTTTTCTATAGGTGCTAAAATATTCCACCCTGGTGACTACTGAGTGCTGGGGGGTGGGTGCGGGTGGGGGCGGAGGCCGGGAGAGACCCCTACTGTCCTCTGTCCCCAGGGCGCAGCCTGCTGGGATGGCTCCTGGGCTTCTGGATGCCCAATATCCCTTTCCTGAGATTGGCCCTCAGCCCCTGGGAGCTGCCAGGACTCTGGGCTGTGAGGCAGCCAGCTGTGCCCTGACTGGAGCTCTCATCCAAGCAGCTGGTGGCCTCGGCTTGCCTCATCTGCAGAGTGGGTTGCCAAGGCTTACAGGAGCTCTGGAGCCCCAAACCTCAGGACTCTGTCTCTGGCATTTCCAAGTGGCCCCTTCCCTCTCCTTACCACTGTCCTGCCCGCCTGGCCCAAGTCCCCGTGGTGCCCTTCACTCTTCTGTGGGCCCCGGGAGGCCTGAGCAGGCTCCCAGAGTGGGCTGGCTAGCCAGTGCTCCGCTGGCCTGGAATGACCTTCCTCCCCATGCTAGGAGTTGGACCCGGCTCAAGTCCCAGCTCAGACACTTGCTTACTCCCGGCCGCTCCCTCCCTCTTCGCCTCAGTCTGGCCTCCCCACTTGTGAAGCCAGGACAGTTGTGGCTTCTGCCTCCCAGGGTTGTGAGGGCCAAGCCGGAGGATGGGACTGGGCAGGAGCTTTGGTGGCCAAAGATGTACCATCATCCCTCACTAGCCATCAGCAGGACTCTCACTCTCCCAGAGAGGTGCTTCTGGCCACCTGGGCTGGGCCCTCGTGACAATACCGTGCCTCAGTTTCCCCACTAATAACAATGCCGGCATCAGGGAGACCTTGTAGGGTTAAGTTAAACAATGCGTCCAAGGGTCTAGACGTGTTCGGGGATTGGGGTACCAGTGTTCTCACCACACCCAGGGTGTACTTCTGTGTTGGGTGTCAAAGTTGACTTGCCCCTTGGGGACCCAGCATGACATCTGTCATCTGCGTGACAGATGAGGCCACTGAGAGGCCAGAGAGGACAAGCGACTTGCCCGGGGTCACACAGATTTGGAACTCAAGGCTTGCTATTTCCCAGCCCCCTTACATGCATACACATGTGCGCGCGCGCACACACACACACACACACACACACACACACATTGGCAGGCCTCTGCATACCTGTCTCATATCACACACAGGTGTACACATGCACACACACACACACACACACACACTGGCAGGCCTCTGCACACCTGTCTCATATTACACACACACATACACACATGCATGCACACATGTACACACCTCAAACAGGGACAGAAGCTATTCAAACACGATGACAGTGGCAAATGCTTTCTTAATCTTTTTTTTTGTGTGTGTGTGTGTGTGGTACTAGGGATTGAACTCAGGGATATTCTACCTCCAAGCTATACCCCTAGCCCTATTTTTTATTCTTTATTTTGAAACAGGGTCTCAGTAAGTTTCGGAGGGCCTCACTAGGTAGCAGAGGCTGGCCTCGATCCTGGATCCTCCGGTCTCAGCCTCCCAAATGCTGTGCTTTCTTAATCTTTAATGGTCTTCAGGACAGCGGCACAAGTGGGTCTTATTCTTCCCACTGTTCATACAAGGAGCAGAAGGGCACCTGCCCAGGTTGCACAGGGCTCAGAAGCAGAGGAGGCGCCTTCCCTGGTGTCCTTCCTGCCTCTCTTCACCTTCTCCCAGCCCACCCTCCTGGCCGGGGCTGCTCAGCTGCCCCCAGGGGCAGCCTGGGCCCAGCATGGCGACTCCATCCCTCCCTGGCATCGGGGAGCTGATCCTGTTAGACTAGACTCTGAATCTAGACATCCCTGTCTCTCTACCCCTCCTTCTTTCTGCTCCCCCCTTCCCCTGCACCCCACACTCCTAAGGCAGCCACCAGGCCAGGTCTCCGCCCAAGGAAGAGGCGGGGGCCATGCGCCTCACCTTCAGCCTCTCCCACTCGCCTGGACAAGGTGCAGTGGTTGCTGAGTGTGCGCTCAGCAGGTTGTGTGGGTTCCCACGCCGCACCAAGGACTCCTGCCAGGTGGCATCAGCCATGACCAGGTGCGGAGGGCAGAGCAGGGTAAGGAGGGAGGCAGGCACGGACCACGCCGTGCGCTGCAGAGGCCTGCGGTGTTGAAGACCACGCCAGGGGGGAGCAGCCACGCTGCTGAGCACCTACTATGTGCATTCACTTGACTAATCTGTCCTTGCAAGCAGGGGGGCTGTGAGAGTCCCCATTTTATCCACAGGTTAAGAAAGAGAGAAAGGAAGGAAGAAAGAAAGAAAAGAGGCTCAAAGCTTAAAGTGATCTAGCTCCTAAGTGCTTTTGAGCCCAGCTCAATCCAATGCCCAGGCTCATTAAGCAAGACCTACACCTGCATCCAGCCCAGAGGCTGGCATGTGGCGGCCCCGGGGCTGCCTGAGCCGTGGCATGTGGCATGAGTGGGTAGAGGCTGACCCGCTGAGGCCATCAGGAGGCCTTCTGGGGGAGAGGCGCTGAGGCTGGGCGGGGAGAACGGCAGGGATTCTCTGGGCCCTTGAGGCAGGAGGAACAGCAGGTGCAGCCAGGGGGGTGTGCAGGCACCTGGCGTGTTCTGGAGCCCGTGGGAACCAGGTCTGTGGCACAGAGATAAGGTGGGCCTGACTACCACGCTGAAAAGTTGGGCCTGGGTCCTCCTGGGCGGGGAAACAGACACGGGGTTTGTGCGTTGTTGGTCCTGTGGTCTGGGATGAGCTGGGAGTAGGAGCCCGCTGGGATTTCAGCTGCGGTGATCAGTTCTCCCCCCAGCTTTGATGTCTGTCTCTGCAGCCCTGAGGAGGGTTAGTCAGAGATAGCCAAGCTCCCAGGAAGTTCTTCTGGCTGTCTAACTGCAGGTGTTCCTTCATCCTACCACCCTGGAGATAGAAGCTCTTTTCCTCCTGTCTCCTTCTAAGGGCCAGAGTGAGGGAGGGGCAAAACGACCACCATTCACCCAGGCACTGGCCACACTGTGAGTGGGGGGAGGAAGAAGGGCATGGGCCCCCCTCATTGAGACAGCTTAATTAGACTAGGGCAGCGGAGGCCTGCAGAGAACCAGAGTGGAGTGTGGTTCTGCCTCCTCCGGGTGACCTTGGGCAGCTCCCGACCCTCTCTAGTACTCAGTCTCTGGGTCTGTAAAATGGGGCGGTGCTGACTAAGCGATTGGAGGGTCCCTCAATTTCCTGGAGCGGGGCGCTTAGGGTCTTTAACTGCGGGCACCTGGAGGACCGCCTAGCGGAGGGGCCGGGCGCCGCGGACCCCAGGCCGACCCGCTGCCACCCACCGCTCCTCCGCTCCAAGGCGCCCTCCCCACCTGCCCCCGGGGGCTGGAAAACCCGGGAGAGGATACTCGGAGCGGGTTCTGGGAGGAGCGCTCCGGGGCGAGGAGGAAAACCCGGGCAGGATCCGGGCAGGAGCGGCCCGCAGCCCCCCGCCCCTGCCCCTGCCCTGGCCGCGCGCGGGCCCGGGGGAGCGGGCTGGGGACCCGGGCGGGCTGGGGGGCCGGGCGGGGCCGGGCTGGCGGGCCCGGGGCTCCGGGGCTGGGGCGCGCGGCCTCCGCAGTGGGGCGCGGGTCACGTGTGAGGAGGGGCGAAAGTATCGCAAAGCGGGGCGGCGTGCCGCGAGTTGGGAGTTCTCGGCGCGCCGCGGGCGGCGGGAGCTCGGGCTCCCGGGCGAGGCGGGGACGCGGCAGAGGCGGGGGCCTGGGTCCCAGACAGAGGGGGCCGCACCGGGAGTGGGAGGGACAGAGAGACAGGGAGGACAGAGCCCGCGAGGGAGGCAGACCGAGACGCGCAGGGAGAGGCGCAGGGCAGAGGCAGGGGACCGGGAGGGCGACGGGGACGGGGACAGAGACCCCGCCGAGAGCGAGCCGGGGAGCGCGGGGGGGACGAGCGGGGCAGACCCCCGAGGAGCGAGAGGGCCGCGGGGGGCAGGCGGGAGCGACCCAGGCCCAGGCGGAGAGGGTCGCGGGGCCAGCAGTGGACCAGGGCGAGGGGCGGGAGGGACGGCGGGGGGCGCCATCGCCGGCGGCGGGCGCGGGGGCGCCCTGGCCCCCCAGCCCCGCGCTCCCAGCCCGGCCCGGGGCCCGCGATGCTGACGCCCAGGCGGCGCCCGGGGCGCGGCGCGGGGCAGCGCTGAAAGTTGGGCGGCCCGCGGGGAGCGGCGCGGGACCCCGAGACCCACGCCCAGACCCACCCGGCGGGCGAGGGCGCGGCAGGGGCGCCCCGACTCCCCGCTCTGACGCCGCCCGCCGGACTTCGCCGGGGGATGTAGCGCTCGCCTGCGGCTTCCCGGACACTCGTCGGACCCTCGGCCCCGCGGTAAGCCGGGCGCTGTCCGTCCCTCCGCGCGTCTGTCCGTCTGTCCGTCCTGCTGCCCGCGTGTCTGTGTGTCGCGGCCCGGCCGCGCTGGCCCCGCCCGCTCCGCACCTGACCCCTGACCCGGGTCCTGGCTGCCCCGCGCGCTTTAGCGCGGTCCCGTGACTTTCCTGGAGCTGGCGCGCTCGGCGCTCTGTCGCTCGTTCCTCGGGAGCGTCGCGGTCTGGGTCGTGGCCAGAGAGAGGAGAAGCGGGTGGAAGGGGTCTTGACCTCCTGCCCCGGCCATGGCCTTTCTCGGAGCTTCGAGGCAGGTGACTTGTGGCAAGGTGTGCGCGCGTGGGGTCTGTCTGTGTCTCCCCCCTCCTCACCTGCAGCCTCTGTGCAAAGGGCCTGTTGATTTGACCAAAATCCCACTTCTCCTGTTTTAAGCACCTGCTTTGCACGCAGGTAACCCCAGGTGGGTGGGCAGGGACCCCGCAAAGGAAGCATTTCACCGTTTACAGTTCGGGAAACTGAGGCTGGGGAGCCAGGCAGAGGCTGAGCAGGCGGATGAGCCCTTGAGCAGGGAAAACTTGCCCTGCCACCTGCAGAATGTCCCCCACCAGTGTCCCCGTCCTTCCCCCGCCCCCTCCCCCAGTGCCCAGGCCACAGAAGGTGGAGAAGACCAGGGAGAGGGTGGGTGGGTGTCAAGAGGAGGGTGGCCTGGCTAAGGTGACCCAGCAGTGGACTGTCAAGAAGCAGGTTGAAGGACCCCGCAGCAGAGGGAGGGAGGATCCAGCCCTCGGGGCCTCCCTCCCTCTGCATGTGACATCTACCTTGCTTCTCCTCTGCCTGTAACCCCATGACCTCCAGGGAGCTGTTGGTGGCCTCAGAGCCCAGGGCGCAACCAGGCAGCTGGGAGGGGGATGGGGCGCTCCTCCCCAGCAGGAGCGAGGGCTGCTAGCCACTGCGCTGACCCGGCTCCAAGCTGAGCCTAGAACATTCCACGCTTCTCCATTGGAAGGAGGGACTCTCTCTCTCTGGCGTTTTCCACGCTGGGCATCCAGCCTCATGTACCCTCTGTTCAGGATCCCAGGAATGAGCCCGGCCAACTGAGAGAGGAGCACCGTGGTGGGTCGCTGTGAGCCTTAGTGTCCACTCCTGTGGACCTCGCTCCCTGGGGACACCACTCCTTGCCCCACTGACCTCCAGTCAAGGGCCCTGGGCTCCAGGAGCAGAAGGCTGTGCTCAGACTGGGGAAGAACCAGGCAGAGGGGGGGAAGGACTCATTTTACCTTTGGAGAGCTGAGTAGCCATGGGGGGTGGGGTGGGGGAAGTCGTTGGAAATAGAGGACTGAGCAGGGGCAGGAGCGGGCAGGAACGAGGGCTGGAAGCTTGTACTCGTGACCCCTTGGGTTACCCTTGAGAAGAAATTGCTCCCAGAAAAAAAATCCTTTGAGGTGACAGTGGCCAGAAAAGAGCTAGCCATGGGTCTCTGCTGGGGTGACCTTGGGTCGCTGGCTCGACTTCTCTGAACCTCAGTTTCTTCACCTGGAGAATGGGGTCGTGGTAGTGACTTCACCAAGGTGTTGAGCGGTTTGCAGACTCTCTCAGGTCCTTGAAAGCAACTTGCAGGAGCCCGGAGCACAGTAGGTCCTTAAGAGCCGCTTGTGGAACGCAGAAAGAAGCGGCTCTGGGAGGCTGCAAAAAGATTCCTGAGCTCGGGATCCGAGAGGAGGGAGGAGGAACCGTGTAGGCTCACAGGGCGGGCTGGTTCTTAATGTGGATCTGGGGGAGGCGGGGGCGAGTGCTAAGGGGGGTGTGAGGAGGAGGGGCCCCCTCTGCGGGGACCACTGAGTCACGAGGACATGTAAGTGACATGACAACCAGCGACACGGTAACCAGGAAACTAGCAGCGGTGGGAACGGAGCTGGAGCCGAGTGTTGGGGTGGGGGTGGGAGGGCGAGACGGGCATGCCAGGCTGGAGGGTCGGGGCGGCAGCCAGGCCGGCCTCCCGGGGAGAAGAGGGCGGCCGGCTGGGAGGGGGCAGGGCAGGGCAGGCAGGAGGGGGCCCTGCACGGAGGGAGGCCCTCGGCCGGGGTCTGCCGGGCAGGGGGCTTCGCCCGCACCTCCCCAGGCTCCTCTCGTCTCCTCCACATCTCCACTTTTCATTCCTCTCCCCCTAGGATGCCAAATTTGGCTCACGCAATCTGTCGTCTCTCTTCTGAGATTGGCACCAGGACCAAAGCTGAGCGCATTACATCACCGCCGCTCCCCCTGTGCGAGGGGAGAGGACGGGAAGGGCCGAGGCCCTGCCGGCGGCCAGCCCTCAACTTTCTTGCCCGTCTTCTGCTCACTGGCCCCGCCGTGGTCATAGGTGTGGGGTTTCTGGAGCGGCCAGGCAGGGCCTAGAGGTCCCCGTCTTGGGGAGATCCCAGGACCGGGGCAGGAAGTCAGTCCACACTGCTGGTCCTCCTGACACACACACACAGCTAAGCGAGGCCCCCATCTGCCACCGCCTTGCTCCGTGACCTTGGGCAGGTCCCCCGTGTCCAGTCTGCATCCCTGTGGGAACAGCCGGCCCCCCCAAGGCTTTGGTGACGCTCTTGGACAAGGGGCTGAGCAGTGCCGGGCTCTTCAGGGCCAGAGGAGGGCGCGTGTGCTTTGGATTCTTCCCTGTCCTTGGGCAGGTGTCACCACGCCCTGTCCCTCTGCCTCCCCACCTGTGAAGTGGGGGTGATGGAGCCTCAGGTACTGGACGTCTTGGCAGAGAGCAGGAGCTGAGACTCAGCTCAGGCCCTGGAGCCCCAGGCACAGGAGGCCCCGAGGGAAGGGACAGGCCAACCCAGCCACTGCCAGGCGGGTGGGGAGGCGGAATGGAGGCCCTTATCCAGACAGAGGCCTGCAGGTGCCGCTGCCTTAAGACCCTTATTCTATAAAAGTGGAAACTGAGGCTGACAGTGGGAAACACTGGTTTCCGGTTAGAGTAACAGAGCCCCATCCCGAACGCAGAGCTCCTGGCTCTCAGCCCCTCCTGGGAGCAGAAAGACAGGAGTCACACGTCACCCTGTGGGACACTGTACCATGGCAAGCCTGGACAGGACCCACGGGCATGCGGGCAGCTCTGACTCGGCTCCCCCTGCCCCCGCAGCCGCCCGGCCATCCTTCACTTGGTCTCTTTAGGATCTCCTTTCAGGCTCAGCTGAAAGCCAGTGTCAGGCAGGGACAGGCTGGAGTTGAGGTTCAGCTGAAAGGTTCTCCATTCTAGAAAAATCCTGGCGCTCGAGGCCCATAAAGATGGGGAGTAGCTATAGATGTTTGGTAAAATTGTGAGCTCCTCGTTCCCAGGGCTGTTCCAGCAGAGGCAGGGCTCCTGGCCTTGCGGCTCCTGCTTGATGGGCAGGTGCAATGGTATGGCCACCTCAGAACCCTAGGTGTTCCCATGTCTCCCAGGAGGGGCCGGGAGATGGTGCCCAGCACTTACCCGCTTCCCAGCGAGGAAGCTCACTGCCTCACCAGACACTGAGTTAGGAGCTTTGGCAAAGTCTCATTCAGTCCTGCCAGAGCCTCGCACTGCTGGCTTAACAGCCCCATGTTTCAGCTGGGGAAGTCACTGCCCAGAGAGTCTATGTGACCGTCCCCAGGTCACACACAGCAAGGAGGCACGGAGGAGCCAGGCTTTGGGTTTAGACTGATCTGACTCTCGGGGGCTGCCGTTGGGGCTTCCCTAGGGAAAGAGTGGAAAATAGTCCTCCCCTGGGCTGGGGCTTGGCAGGAGATGGTCCGCCCGCCCCCACGCATGACACCCCCTCAAGGGTTCCTCTGGGGGCTCTGTTCTGAAGACAGATCCAGACAGGAACCAAAGCGGAGAACTCATTGTAGAGATGGGAAGACTGAGGCTCAGAGACTGGTGACACCTAGGGGTCCCCCAAGGGTCCAGAGAGTTGGGGCTCTCGGCCGGAAAGGAGGGGCCTTTGGGCTGACAGTGGCATGGGTGTGAAGATGGGTGTGCAGAAGGCTAAGAACGCAATGGCACCAGACCAGGGCTTCAGGCAGGAGAGCCAGGCTCGGAAAACAGGGAGAGAAAGCAGCAGGACAAGTGTGTCCACCTCTGTCCTTGCCCCGCCTCTGGCCACTCACAGATGTCAGTGTCACGTGTCCTGCTAAGATCAGGAGAAAATGAGTGTGGGGCTTGCCTGGCAAGAGAGGTCTAGAGACAGCAGCCTTGAGTGTGGCTGCTGTGTGACCTTAGGTCAGTCTGTGGCCCTCTCTGAGCTTGGTTCACTCAGCCCTGTGAGAAAGAATCTGGACGGAATGATCTGTTTCCACCAAGTAGCTGCCATTGGGCGATCGTCTAAAGCGCTCCTCCTATCTCCTGGAGGACCTGGGCCCTGGCACGACGGGCAGGAATCCTGGGGGTTGGCATAACCTTTAAGCCTCCTGGGCGGGCTCAGCCCTCCTTGGGGTGTGGGGGATCTCCAGCACAGAGCTTCTTCTCCTTTTCATCTTTATTTTTCTCCTGCTCCCTCTTCCCCTTGCTACGTGGGCTGATCGCTGCTCAAACTTTTAATTCAGATGGTAATTGAAATAATAATATGGGCTGAGGCCCCTCTGCTTGTGACGCTGCAGCTGGCGGAGCGCGGCTATGAATAGCGCTTGAGTCACACACGGGCGCGCGCGCTCCGGCAGGCGCGCGCTCGGCGGGCGCGGGGCGGTGGGTGAGGTGCCGCGTGGGGGCAGGGGGCTCACGCTCCTGCTCGCCCCGAGTCTCGGGGTCCCCCGCTCCCCAGGGCCTAGCTCTGCACTGCCGCTGCAGCCTGACATCTGGTCCCTGGGTACACCTGGAAGACTTGGGGCCCCGTGGCTCTTCTCATTTACAGAAGGAGAAACTGAGGCTCAGCGAAGGAGAAATAGCTGCTGGAAACCGGCAGAAAGTCTCGGGGACTGGATTTGAACAGGCGGCCCTTGCCCTTGCCTCTGAGACCCGGCTTTTGTTCAGGGCGCGCAGGCCAGGCAAAGTGCGGGACGCCGAGCTGGGGCGTGGCGCCCGCCTGCCTCCGCAGCCCAGCCTCCGCCTCCCCGCGGCCTCCTCCCGGCACCGCACGCCAGCGGGCGCACGCGGGGCTGCTCAGGTCAGCGGTGCTATTGCTTGGTGACCCGGTGACCGAAGTTTTCTCGGGGGTGCTGCCGCAAGGGGTGCACAGTCCTGGCATGTGGGGCTCGGTGCCCGGCTCCGTAGTCATCGGCTCACTTAAGCCCCTCCCCCGCCGCCCGGGGAGGGGGCGTTACCTCCACTTTTCAGATGAGAAAACTGAAACTGAGCGGGAAGCAAGGGTTTGTCCACAGCCCCGCACGCGGGAGGAGTCACAGCCTTTTGTCCGACCTGGACCTGCGTCGCTACTTCCGGCTGCTTAGAGACCCTGGTCGGCCTCCTGGAGTAGGGGGCCGGCTCCCCCAGCCTGGCGCTCCCCCTTCCTCTCCCCGGTCTCACAACTCACCTGCCCCTCCTCCTGGCTATCTGGCCAGTCCTTCAGCAGCCCTGGTGCCAACAGCTGGAACATCTGGCCTTAACAGGCAGGGGAGCCCAGGGACCCCCAGGAGACTGTCCAGGGGAGGGTCCCTAGGAGCCACCAGGAAAGGTGGCCTTGGTGTGCCTGACCCAGTAGGAGCCGCTCCAGCATTGTCGTGGTGGCCCGCCCAGGTGACCGGTGGGGGCCTCCAGCAGAGCAGGGGAGCCGGGTGTAGGGGTGCAGCTGGATGGAGGAGCTTGCTGGGACCAGGGCTAAGAGGAAAACTCTCCAGCTTTTTTATTTTTATTTTTGTGGTACTGGGGATTGAACCCAGAGGCATTCTACCTTTGAGCTACACCCCTAGCTCAATTTGATTGCTTATTTGGAAATTGGGTCTTGCTAGGTTGATGAGAGTCTCACTACTTGCTGAGGCTGTTCTCGAACCTGTGATCCTCTTGTTTCAGCCTCCTAAGTACAGGGATTACAAGCACGTGCCACCACGTCAGGCTAACTCTCCAGCTTTACCTGTCATCCCCGGTCTGTTCCTGCATCTGTCTTCTCTGGCACATCTCCTGGGAGGTGAAGAAACAGAGCCCAGTGACTACAGGGGTTTGCCCAAGGTCACACAGCAGTGGTGGACCTGGAGCTAAGGCTGGACCTGAGCCCCTGGCCGCTCCTGACTCTGCCTGCTGACAGCCCTAGGGATGCTGGACACACTCCCCCCCCCTCCTTGAACCCACGATCCTCCTGTCTCAGCCTCCCAAGTCCTGGGATTACAAGTGTAATCGGCTTATCTTTGATCTTTGGGGGTTGGAGGAGCTGGATCTCTGTAAATCCCCACTTCTGGGAAAAGCCTCCAGTTGGAGAGAGGGGAAGGAGGCCGCAGGGCCTTGTCACAGCATCAGGAGGAAGCGGCTCAGCCACTCTCGACCCGTGTGACCTTGACCAAGCCGCAGTCCCCCTGCGCGGCTCTCCTTGGCTCTGTGAAACGGGACCACCAGTGGGGACGGTGCAGCTGGGCCTGGCTTCTCCCTCTGGCTGCCCTCTCTGTTGCTGGAGCCCACCCCAGCTCCTCCCTCTCGAGGCTGGGGGGCGGGGAGCTCAGTCAGGACGGAGCAGAGGGGCCAAGTGCTGTGGGGAGCTGGGCCAGCCTCCAGAGGGGAGGTCCAGGCCTGGCCTCCAGTTGGTGGCAGAGTTGGCGCCAGGCTTCCCTTAGCGAAGCTGTCTGCTGTGCTGCTTTGGGGCTTCCCCCCAGGTCCCATCCAGGCTCCCCGGAGGCAATGGTCCAGCCCCCCACACACAGGCAGGAAGCAGGGGACCCCCTGTGGTGGGGTGCAGCTGCCATCAGCCAGGACGGACGGGATGGGTGAGCGCTGAGGGGAGGCAGAGGCCCAGATTTGGGGGGCCCAGACAGGAAGGGCGGCCGCCTCCCGCCCCGCAGCGTCTCTGGGCCCAGCAGGCCGCTGAGGTCCACACGTGGGACACAAGGTCTGGGTTCAAGGCTGTGTGCACGCTGGTGCGACTGTGCTGCCTTGGCCAACTTTTACCTCTCCATCGCGGAGCCGTGAGGGTGGGCTTCCACCCCGGTGCCTGAAGGTCGCCAGGAAGACCAGGAGCCTGTGGATCTGAGTGTGTCTCGACCCATCGTTGATGGGAACCACGGTGGCCCAACCGCTGAGTGGCAACTGCCCCCGCCCCCACGGCAGCCGCAGACACATCCCACCGGCCTCCCTGGGCGCCCTGCCCTGCGCCCCTCAGCCCTCCCTCCTGCAGCCCCCCAAGACCTGCTTGGGTGGGGGTGGAGCTGGCTAACGCAGGCGCCAGGCCCCCCAGCTGTAGATGCCAAAGCCACTTGACTTGGGGGAACTTCTCTCTCTCTGGCTGGGTCCCAGCACTGTCCCCCAGGCCCCAGGCAGTGACTGGGCAGGGTGGAGAGGGCCAAGGCCATGTACTGGAGCTGTCCCAGGTCCCTGAGACCAAGAGCGGGGGACAGGATGGACAGCAGCCATGGGTGGAGTTACAGCCACCATCTGCATGGATAGCACAGTAGGGCCTCACTCCCTGCCATCAAGTGGGCTGCCTGAGGAGGGAGTGAGCTTCCTGTCCCAGGAGGTGTGTAAGCAACTGCGGAATGACACACATTGGGGGCAGCAGAGAGTTCTAACACAGGGTCAGGGGAAGGGGTTGGGCTGAGACCCCAGAGGGTCTCTGGTGTCTGGCTCCCATGTGGAAGTCAGCGAGTCATTCGGGCACCCCTCCCCCCATGGCCTCCAATATCCCCCGTGCTTGTACATCCAAGAGCCAGCTGCAGCTTGAAGACAAGCCCGGGTCTCTGATTCAACTCATTTTTAGCTCCTAAGTGCCTCTCAGGCCAGTGCCTTTGAAATCACACCCAGGTCCAGGCATGTGGAATCGATTTAGTGAGTTGCACTACTTAATTTTTAAAAAGGAGCCAGGTGTGGTGGTGCACCCTTGTAATCCCAGTACTTGGGAGGCTGAGACAGGAGAATTGCAGGTTTGAGGACAGCCTTGGCAAGTAGAGAGACTCATCAGCTTAGCAAAATTCTGTTTCAAAATAAAAAATAATAGGGCTCAGGGTGCAGCTTGAAGGTAGAATGCCTCAGTTCAATTCCCAGTACCAAGAATAAATTTTTTTTTAGATGAAATAAAAACATTTCAAAATCCTAAGTGAAGGTATTATTATTATTATTTTATTATTATTTACAGTAGTGGGTATTGAACCCAGGGGGATTCTACCTCCGAGCTATAACCCCAGCCCTATTTTTTATTCTTTATTTTGAAACAGGGTCTCACTAAGTTGCGGAGTGTCTCATTAGGTAGCTGAGGCTGGCCTCGAACCCGGATCCTCAGGTCTCAGCCTCCCAAATGCTGGGATTACAAGCCTGCGCCACCACGCCCAGCTGAAAGTATTATTTTTATGATGCTCTAGTTTCATATGTAAACAATACAGTAAATAGCAATAACAATATGTTTCCTCTCACCCTGGGTCTTGGTTAAAGAGTTTGGAAACCCCGGCAAACCGGGAGACTGAGGCAGGAAGCGCACAAATTTGAGGCCAGTCTGGGCAACCTCACAAGGCCCCGTCTCAGAATAAAAAGGGCCGGGCGTGGTGGCGCCCACCTGTAATCCCAGTACTTGGGAGGCTGAGACAGGAGGGTTGCAGGTTCAAGGACAGCCTCAGCAAATAGTGAGACTCTCATCAACCTAGGGAGACCCTGTTTCCAAATAAAAATAAAATAGGGCTGGGGGTATAGCTCAAATGAAGAATGCACCTGGGTTCAATCCCTCGTGTCACAAAAACAAAACAAAGAAAAAGAAAAAGGACTGGGAGTGCTCCTGGGTTCAATCTCCAGCCACCAAAAAAAAAAAAAAAAAAAATTGAAGCGACTGCCCTGCATCTCGCTCCTGAGGCAGCACTGATAGAAGCTCAACATACAGGTTTCTTTCCTGGATGCGTGGTTCCTCAGAATGTGCGTGCCGGAGATTCCAGGTCGGCGCAGCTCGGCCTTCCCTGCCCTTCCTTGGCTCCGCCGCAGGTGCAGCCCCAGCCCCCAAGCTCCCTTCCCCGGGGCCTCTGTCCCACCTGGACTAAATTCCAGCTCTCTGCCCAGCTGGCTTCATCTCTGTCCCCGGGCCCCCGCCACCCTCTGGGGACCTTGTCTCTAAGCCCCCGGCTGTGTGGGCACTTTGATTCCTGTCTTCCTTCAAGACACTTGCACATGGAGCTCAGCAAGGCAGGGCTGCGTCTCACTTCCCTTCCCCCAGCACACAGTAGGTGCTCAAGAAATGTTCATTCACTCCACAGTTATTTACAGAGCAGCCTCGGAGGCATGGTGCTGCACTGTGTTAGAGACACACCAGGCAGGAAGGCAGGTGCTGTACCAGCTCAGGATACATGCAGGGGGATGGACAAGTGAATGAATGAATGAATGAATGAATGAATGAATGAATGAATGAATGAGCGAATGAGGGGGTTGGCTGGAGTTGGAGAGTTTCTGGTCTTCGGAGCCAGGAGGGAGGTGGTCAGGGAGGAGTCAGCGTGGGGAACTTAGCCAGCACGCGGCGTTCTGTTAGCGATGGATCTGGAGTGCCCACAGGGCTGGAGTGGGGCTAATCATTCCCGCCCCCTCTCTGGACTCCTAAGGCTTCTGTCATCTGTGTTCTGTTGCACTAAACGCCTGCCTCCCATGCCAGGGCTTCTCCCCAGGACCCAGGACCTTGGGGCCAGGATGCCTGTCCCCTCCCCAGGACACCTGGGACAAGGCCGGTGCCTTATTTTAATTCAATTTAACTTATTTTGCTACTGGGGATTGAACCAAGAGACGTTCTACCTCCAAGCTACACCCCCCGCCCTTTGTGTTTTTGCTTTTGCTAAGTTGCTAAGGCTGGCCCCGAACCTGCGCTCCTCCTGTCTCAGCCTCCTAAGAACTGGGATGGCAGGCGTGTGCCACCCCGCCGGGCTCTAAGCCAGTGCTTTATGGAGGGGAGGCAGAGGCTGGGGCCCCGTTTGTCCTGTCAGCTCTGCCCTCTGCTTGCGACCACTGCGCTGTGTCCAGTGGCACAGGTCTCCTTCTGGTCCCTGCTCGGGGCCACCTCCGCTGAGAGGTGCTCCCTGACCGCGGTGTCAAAAATAGCTTCTCCTCTGTCACACTGTGGCCTGGGAGGGATGGCAGGCTGGAAGTAACCCGTCCTTGTCCGTGGTCAGATGTCTGCCTTGCGTCTGCCATGTGCGGGGCTCTGGGAGGCGGGGGGCAGAGGCAGAGCCTGGCGCAGAAGGACCTTGCAGATAAGATCAGTGGACGAGAAGGACTGAGGAAGATCAGGCTGGCGCGGGGGGCCTCGGGCATGGTGACGCAGGCCTGGAATCCCAGGATTTGGGAAGCGGAGGCAGAAGGATCGCAAGTTCAAGGCCAGCCTCAGCAACTTAGCAATACTTTCAGCAACCTAGCAAGACCCTGTTTTAAGAACAAAAAATAAAAAGGGCTGGGGGTGTAGCTCGGAGGTAGACTGCCCCTGGGTTCAATCCCCAGTGCCGCAAAAACAAAGAGCTGACCCTAGGGAGGCAGGCGCAGCGGAGCTTAGGGAAGAGATTCTCAATCAGGTGGATCCGCCGGTGCAGAGGCCCAGAGACTGGACAGGAAGCAAGGCCTGCAGGGGTCTGGGAGGGGGGCGAGGTCAGAGGTGCCTCACCAGGAGCTGGGAACCCATCCTGAGCTGGCGGGCGTGTCCAGGGAGCCGAGAGGCCAGCATCGTGGGGTCCCGAGGGTCACCGCTGCAGGCGTGCTCCTGAGCCCCTGGAGGAGACGGTGGCTCCTACTCGGCAGCAGGCATGTCTTGTGCCAATGCTGTGCCCCTGGGCTAAGGATTAGGCCTGAGGGCCCCTGGGAGGAGTGACGGGCTGGGGATGGAGCTGGGGGACAGGGTTCTTGGCCGTGCTGGGTTTGCCATGCCTCTTAGATGTCCGGCAGACACAGCTTGCCTGCCAGTGGTCCGCCTGGGAGATCCTGGCCGGGTGGTATTTTAAGCCACAGGGTGGACTGTGGAGGAGAGGAGAGACGTGGTTGGCTGAGCTTGAGCTTGGGCTTGCAGGGTGCGGGCACACAGAGGAGTGGGGAGGGCAGCCAGGGAGGCCCCTCAGGCCGGGGGGACTCCAGGATGGGGGTGGGGACTCAGGAGCCCTGGAGGGGCTGGGGGGAACTTGGGAGGTGAGGACAAACCCCTTCAAGAAGAGCTTCTGGCCAGGCCCAGTGGTGCATACCTGCAATCCCAGTACTTGGGAGGCTGAGACGGGAGGATCACAGGTTTGTGGCCAGCCTCAGCGACTTAGTGAGACTCTCATCAACTTGATGAGACCCTGTTTCAAAATAAACATAAAATAAGGCTGGGAATGTAGCTCAAAGGTAGAACGCTCCTGAGTTCAATCCCTGGTACCGCAGAAAAGGAAGATAGAAGAAAAAAAAAAGAAGAGGAGCTTCTGGCTGGGTGTGGTGCTGCACACGCCTACAATCCCAGTACTTGAAAGGCTGAGATGGGAGGATCGAAGGTTTAAGGCCAGCCTCCACAACTTAGTGAGAACCTTTGCAGCTTAGCAAGAACCCGTTTCAAAATAAAAAATAAAAATGGTTGGGGGCGTTGCTGGGTGGTAGAGCGCCCCTGCCCTTGGGTTCAATCCCCAGTACCAAAAATAGAGAAAGAAGAAGAGCTTGTGCACTTCCAGCTACAAACCTCCGCCCTCCGCCGTTCATCTCCGCAGCATTCCTGCCTGTGCAGTGGGCGTTATCCTTCCCCATTTTATGAATGTGACTCAGAGAGGTTAACGCATTTCTCCCTAGCCACACAGCCCATGGTGAAGCGTTCTCGGACTTCCTGGGGTCATGGTTCTTGTTTAGGACCTTGTGGGTGCCAAAGACCCTTCTCCGAAAACACACACATATGTGCACGCTAATTTTAAAACTTTCCATGTATTTTTTTCCATAGGTAACATTCATATGGTTCTAAAATTAAAAAGTCACAAATGAAGAAGCAGCTAGAATTCTGCCTCCCACCCCATTCCCAGCCACCTGCTTCCCCTCCCTGGAGGCAGCCCGTGTCACCAGCTTCCTGGGTCTCTCTCCAGAGACAGGCAGAGACAAGCAAATATGTGTATCTATAAATTTCTTTTCTCCTTTTTTACACCAGCGGCAGCTACTCTACTCACTGTTCGTAGCCGCTGCCTTCTTTCACTTAAAAATACATCTCGAAGACCCACATGGCTCCCGAGAGCTCCCTCCTCGTTTTTTTATGACTGCGTGGTGTGCCTCGCTGAGGCTGGGCATTTGGGCTGCTTCCAAGCCGTGCTGCCACCGCCCAGCTCCTCGCCTGCCCGCGTGGGGGGACGCCTCAGGCAGGAGTTCCAGGGGACACTCAGAGCCCCCCCAGTGGCCTCTGCACCCCCACCCACTGCGAGGCCACTTCCCGCCTCTGCACGTGGCTGGGGGGGGGGGGTCGCCCCCAGCCGCAGCTCCTGAGTCTGGTTTGCTGGGCGCCAAGGGCGGAGCAATGCAGCAGGGGGCAGCGGTCCCCGTGCCTGCTGCTCCCCACCCCGGGCTGGCTGCGGGCGAGGGTCAGATGTGCACCGTGTTCCGTCGGCTCCTGCCAGCCCACCCTTTGCTTCTTGGGCTGGGGAGGCAGAGACCCAAGCGCACGCTCAGGTGGTCACTTCTCCTGAGCCTGGCCATTTTTCCTCCTCCGCGGAGTGGTGGGGAACCCGCTCGGGGCCGTCCCTCCATCCGGGTGTTCGCCATCTGCCCAGGAAGCTCAGTGGACAGCGCCAGGCCACCGCGCGCCCTCCAGGGTTCCCTCCATCTCCTGTCGCTTCCTCTCTCCTCCCCCACACCCAACTGGCCAGCGACCCCGGTGGGCTCTTTGTCCAGAATGTACTAGAATCCCTTCCCTCCTCTCCAGCTCCACCACCACCATCCTGGTGGCTCCAACCCCATCGCCTCCTCGATGGCCTCCGGCTTCCCCCAGACCGCGCCCAGTGGCCGCTGAGACCAGCCTAACACATCCTGTCACCGCGGCGTTGTGCCCCAAGTCCTGGGCGTCGCGGGCCTCAGAGGCCGAGGGCACGTGCCACTGGGAGGTGTGTGGGTGATGTTTTAGTGCCCCCCCCCCACGAGGACTGAGCCTCAGGGGTGTTCTACCACTGGGCTATACCCCCAGCTCTTTTTATTGTTTATTATTTATTTATTTATTTATTTATTTATTTATTTATTTATTTGTGGAACCAGAGATTGAACCCAGGGCAGTCTACCTCCGAGCTACACTCCCAGCCTTTATTTATTTTTTTGCGGTACTGGGGATTGAACTCAGGGGCATTCTACCTCCGAGGTATACCCTAAGCCCTATTTTTTATTCTTTATTTTGAAACAGGGTCTCACTAAGTTGTGGAGTGCCTCCTAGGTAGCTGAGGCTGGCCGCGAACCCGGATCCTCCGGTCTCAGCCTCTCAAATGCTGGGATTACAAGCGTGCGCCAACATGCCCGGCCTTTTTTAATTTTTTGCTTTGAAACAGAGTCTCACTAGTTTGCTGAGAGTTTCACTACATTGCTGGGGCTGTCCTGTGATTCTCTGGTCTCAGCCTCCCAAGTCCTGGGATTACAGGTGTGCAGAACCGCACCGGGCTTGTTTTTTATTCTGAGATAGGATCTCACTATGTGGCCCAGGCAGGCTTGGAATTTGCTATCCTTCTGCCTCAGCTTTCCAAGTTGCTGGGGGTATAGGCATGTGCCACTGCACCAGACTGGGATGTTTGACTTCTTAAACCTGGTGGTGGACACACAAGGGTTTATTGTATTATTCTTTATTTTTATTGCTTTTAAATATTTCATATGAACTCAGTGTGGTAGCACACACCTGTAATCCCAGTACTTGAGAGGCTGAGACAAGAAGATCACAAGTTTGAGGCCAGCCTCAGTAATTTAGCAAGACCCTCAGCAACTTAGTGAGACCTTGTTTCAAAATAAGAATAAAATAGCACTAGGGGCAAAGGTTCTTTTAAGAAATAATAGCAAGCCAGGCATAGAAATAATAGCAAGCCAGGCATAGTGGCTCACGCTTGTCATCTCAGTACTTGGGAGGCTGAAACAGGAGGATCTGGGTTCTCGGCCAGCCTCAGCTGCTTAGTGAGGCCTTCTACAATTTAGTGAGACCCTGTTTCAAAATAAAGAATAAAAAATAGGGCTGGGGGTGCAGCTCAGAGGTAGAATGCCCCTGGGTTTGATCCCCAGTACTGCAAAAAATAAAAAAGAATAGGAAATTCCTTTTTTATTTATTTTTATCTTCTTCTTCTTCTTCTTCTTACTATTATTATTATCGTTCTTATTATTATTGTATTAGAAAAAATAGCACTAGGGGTGTGACTCGGAGGAAGAATGCCCCCTGGATTCAATCCCAGAAACACACAAACACACACACACGCTTTCACATGAAAACTTGAAAGCCCAAACTAGACAAAACTTGGCAACCTGGCCACCTGTTTCCAGTGGTCTGAGGATGTGACCCCCAGCTCTGGCCCCTCCGGCCTCAGGACCCTCGTCTGACCCCCAGCAAGCATGCCATCAGCAGGAAAGGAATAAGCCAGGCACAGCGGCACATGCCCGTACTCCCAGTACTTGGGAGGCTGAGATTGAGGGTTGAAGGTTCAAGGCCAGCCTCAGCAACTTAGCGAGACCTTCACAACTTAGCAACCCTGTCTCAAAATAAAAATAGCTCAGAGGTAGAGTGCCCCTGGGTTCAATCCCTCTTAACACACACACGCATACACGCACATGCACACACACATACTTACACGCACATGCACACACTTAAGTGAAGAAGTACCTTTGGAGGGAGAGAGGGGAGGCTGACCAGTGGTGGAGGCATGGCCGCTGTCGGAGCTGAGCTTGCTTTGGAGGCGATGCCCCCAGGAGCCTGAGCCAGTCTGCAAAGCCCATGGGAAGAGGGGCGCGGGCATTTGGCCCCTTGTGGGGGTGGTGAGCTCTCCATGGAGGCAGAGGCCAGCCAAGGGGGCACCTGTGCGTGGGCGCAGGTAGCCTCTGGGTCCTCCAGCCCCAGCGCTGGCAGCCCGGCCCTGACCGAGGGCCTCTCTGAGCATCTTGGGAACTTACTTCTCGGCCCCTTTGCACACCCCACATTCTCTGGCTGAATGGTTGGGACGGGGGGCGAGTAGGGGAGTTGCAGAGCTGGGGGGCTGCGCCAGTCACCCCCTGCCTCTCAGAGTTCATCTGAAGCCCAGACTCACCTGTGTCCAGGCTCTGGCAGGACCTGAACTCGGCAGCCTGGCTCCAACTTGCACTGTGATCCAGTTTCTCCTATTCTCAGGAGAACTGGCGTCACACAGTAGATCATGTTTATCAAGGAAGCACATGCGGCGTGACAGTTACTTTGAGGCAGGGAGCAGTGTGCCGTGTCAATGTGCTCTGATCCTGAGTGCCCAGGTCCAAATCCTGGCTCTGCCCCATATGAGCTGTGCCACCTTGGGCAAGCTGCTGAACCTCTCTGTGCCTTGGTGTTCCTACTTCTAAGATAGGAATGATAACGGTATCTTCTGAGGTTGCTGTGAGGCCGATGGCAATCCATCATCGTGCAGCTCGCAGCGGCAGCTCCAGCACAGAGTCAATGCGTGCCCAGCGCTCGGCGGCTCCGCGTGGAGTCTGCAAAGTCACAGGGTTGCCTGGCGGGGGAGGGGCCGGGTGTGCGGCAGGAGCTCGGGGTCCAGAGGAAGGTAGCATGCGCTTCTGTGACAGTCGGTGTCTGTGGGGCCCTCAGGACCGTCCCATGGGCAGGTATGGTTGTATTCTTCTTGTAAACAGAGATTCTGAGCCCCAGAGAAGTCCAGGAGCCTGCCGGAGCCAGGCAGGGCTGAGCCTGGTTCCAAGTGATTCTGACGCCTTCCGACTCTCTGGTGCAGTGCCAGAGGACCACCTGGGCAGGACGGTGTTCCTGATGCGGGGGTCCTGGGCCTCTGCATCTGAGACCCAGTGGAGGACGGCAAAAGAAAGACTGTTGAAGCTAGGCGTGGTGGCGCACACTTGTAATCCCTTGGGAGGCTGAGACCGGAGGATCCAGGTTCGAGGCCAGCCTTAGCTACTTAGTGAGGCACTCTGCAACTTAGTGAGACCCTGTTTCAAAATACAGAATAAAAAATAGGGCTGGGGGCTTAGCCCGGAGGCAGAATGCACCTGGGTTCAATCCCCAGTACTCAGTACCGCAAAAAATAAAAAATAAAAAATAAAGGACCGTTGAGCCACAGAAAATGCACACCCGATCGACCACTCTGCGCTGGGCACGCGATGTGCGCAATTCCATTTGTCCCCGTTGCACTCTTGTGCGGTGAGCTCTAGGATTCCTTTTACCTACAGATGAGGTGTACAGGGACCAGAGAGGTAAAGGAATTTGCCTACAGTCACACAGGGGGAAAGTGGTATAAAGACTCCAGAGTTGTAGCTGCCGAGCCAGGAGGGGAAGACGCAGGCTCTTGAGATTCCTGTAGAGGAGGAGTCGGTCTCTCGGGGTATGAGGAGCGGGTCAGGAGCCTGCAGAGGGCCTCGGGGAGGTGGGGACATTTCAGCTCCCTGCTGGGCACAGCTCAGCTGCCTGGGGCCCTGCGTCCTTGCCCTCCCTGCACAGGCCCACGGGTCGGAGTGGGAGGGGCCCCCCCAAGCCAGGCCTCAGAGTGCCCTCGAGGGCTGGGAAGTGGGGCCCTGGTGTGAATTCCTTCCACTTCCCCCAAGGAAGTCTTCCCACCCCTATACAGTGGGTGGTGGGTGTCACCTATACAGCGACCTCGGGGCTCAGGTCAGACCCCGGGGGTGGGCTCCCCCCTCCTCCCGCCTGAGGAGCATCTGGGGGAGCAGGGTCCACGCGATGCATAAAGGAAGCCGTGGGCAGAGGGGGGCACTTATGTCCTACAGTCCTAGGTGGTCTTCCTGCCTCCCCCGCCCCCCAGCGGCAGGCGTGGTCTGCGGCCCTCCGTCATCCCTGAGCAGGGGCAGCATGGCGCTGGTGCCAGCGTTGACAGCCCCCTGGGTCACCTTCCTGACTCCCCCAGTCCCAGTTAAGTCGCTTGCTGTTCCACCCTGGGCACCACCCAGCACTGCTCTGAGCTTAGTTTCCCTGAGTGTCCGGCGAAATCTTAAGGAGGGACGTCCAGATTTGGGATGATTGCAGCACAGTGACAAGAAAAGAAAGAAAAAAAAAAGGTTTGGTAGCTGGCATAGTGTTGGCAATTCTTCACCCTGCCAAGAAAGGACATTCCATGTCAAAAGCAGCCTTTCTTTCTTTCTTTCTTTCTTTCTTTTTTTTTTGCGGTACTGGGGATTGAACCCAGGGGCATTCTACCTCTGAGCTACACCCCCAGCCCTATTTTTTATTCTTTGTTTTGAAACAAAGTCCCACTAAGTAGCAGAGGCTGGCCACTAACACGAACCTGCGGTCTTCCTGTCTCAGCCTCCCAAATACTTAGATTCCAAGCATGCACTACCACGCCCAGCTTGCCATTATTTCTTAAAAGAACCTTTGCCATAAGACAATCTAGGATGCAATCTTAGAATAAGGACGGCGACTCCAGGGTCCGGCTGCTCACTGGGGGTGGGAAGCCCTGGCCCCACCTCACCAGTCCCTCTGCCTGTATCATTTCCAGGCAAGTTCCACAATCCTCTGAAATGCCCCGAGACGAGGCTGGAGGATAGGAAGGCTAGGAGGAGGCACCAAGGCCAAGAAGGCTTAGCCAGGCACGGTGGCACATGCCTGTAATCCCAGTACTTGAGACTGGAGGATTGCAGGTTTGAGGCCAGCCTCAGTCACTCAGCAAGACCCTCAACAACTTAGCAAAACCCTTTTCAAAGTAAAAAGTAAAAAGGGCTGAGGGTGTAGCTCAGAGGTGGAATGGCCCTGGGTTCAATCACAGTACCAAAAAAAGAAGATTAAAAGAAGAAGGAGGGCTTCTTTGAGGTCATGCCACAGGCAGTGGTAGAGGCCTGGCCTCCCTGCCTCCCAGAGCCTCCATCCTTGCAGTGCACATTGCAAGTGAATGAGGCCAGGGAAATGCCTTCCAGAAAAGGAGTTTAATAAAGGTGGAAGTAAAGCAGCCACCTGAACAACTGGGGCGCTCTCTACCTCTTCTATCTATCTATCTATCTATCTATCTATCTATCTATCTATCTATCTATCTATCTCTCTGGTACTGGGAATTGAATGTCCCAGGGACATTCTACTTCTGAGCTACACCCCCAGCCCTTTTTATTTATTTTTTTTGTGGTACTGGGGATGGAGCCCAGGGGCATTCTACCTCTGTGCTACACCCCTGTCCTATTTTTTATTCTTTATTTTGAAACAGGGTCTCACTAAGTTGCGGAGTGCCTCACTAGGTTGCTGAGGCTGACTGCAAACCCGGATCCTCCAGTCTCAGCCTCCCAAATACTGGGATTACCAGCGTGCACCACCACGCCCAGCCTTGTTTTTTGTTTTGAAACAAAGTCTTGCTAAATTGCTGAGGCTGGCCTCAAATCCATGATCCTCCTGTCTCAGCCTCCCAAGTACTATGATTACAGGCGGGCACCACCACACCCAACTTATCAGCCCCTCTTTTAATTATGTATAGATGCATCGGTGTGTTACGTCCCTTCCTGCCACCTGGGCCCCTTCTCTATTGCGGTATAAAACAAAGACAAAAACAAAACCCTCAAAAAAACAAAACACAAAGCCAAGCTGGTCCCATCCTGTTTGAGAAGCATGGCTCTGCTTTCCTGCTGGCTGGTGATCCTTTCATTCCTGCCCAAAGGGTCCGTGGTGGCCAGAACTGTCGCTTATTGGAACCGGTTGCTGCAGTGGAGGGTTTAACCCCGAGACAAGTCTGGGGAGCAGCTTTCTTCCTGGGATTCCTAAGGATCTGCCACGGGGCGGCATGGAATGGCTTGGAGCGGGGACAAGGAGGGGTGACTGAGCCCCCCCGGGCTGCACGGTGGGGCCATAAGATGGTGAGGTCCAAGGTCTGGGAGATGGACGGGCAAGCAGGGACTGGGGAGTGTACTTGGGGTGAGTGTCTGGTGTGTGGCCATGTACAACAGCGGGGCTGCCCCTGCCATGGGCTCGCGGGGGGTCCCTTACCCCCACTCACTAATGGGGAACAGTGTTCCGGAGGTCCAGGAGCCTATGGCCATGGGGCTCCTGGCTCCCTCAGCTTCCTGCTCCAGGACCCCTGCTAGAGGGCAGCAGCCCCCCAAAAGTCTTCGTCTGTAGCACAGGCGAGCCCCCAGGTCAGGGGCCAGCCCCACTCCCACCTCGCAGACCGCCCTGGGTTCCCCAGCACCTGGGCTCCGTTCTGCCTCGGGGAGGACCCGCACCCTCTCTGGAGCTCAGCGACCTCATTCACCAAAGGCCAAGGTGCCCGCTGGGTCCCCTCCGCCTCTCTCCCGCAGATGCGGGCCTGTTGGGGCAGGTGGTGCCCCCTCTTTCCCAGCTGGAAGTCCCCAGCCCTCTAGGGAGGAGACGGCTGAGGATGAATGCTTCCTTTCCAAGGCACTGGGGTGGATGGCCGCAGGCCGGGTCAGCTTGGGCCCCCCCCCTCCCCCCGCACCCTCCACCCTGGGACCCTTAGCTCCAGTCCCTCTGTCCCGGACATCCTTGGCCTTGGGTGTAAAACAAGGGTCTTGAACTTGCTCACCTTGCACTCCACCAGCTGTGTGTGTCTTGGCTGCTGCCGGGGCACCTGGGAGGCCACAGCGGGACACGGCACGGGGTGTGCAGCAGGCAGACCTCCCTGAGAACCAGGTTCATAGACCAGAAGACACACCGGGCTTTGGGACTCTGTGGGAGGTAGCACAGAGGGTCTGGGACCTGTCTGACATCAGGACCTCTGCATTAGGGGCCACGTCTGCTAGGTCTGCTGGGTCTTGGGAATACTGGGGCTCACCAGGTCCCTTTTCCAGACAAGGAAACTGAGGCTTAGAACAGTCTGTAACTTGCCGCGGTCACACAGTGGATCTGGGACTTCAACTCAGTGCCCTGGGGCTCAGAGAGCGCCTTGGTGGGGTGGGGTGGGTGACCGGAGGGGCGGGTGGGGGCAGGGCTCCCCCTCCCCGGGCCGGGAGAGGGAGTTTCTCTGGGGAGAGGCAGGCTCTGAAGCTGTTGATCTCTAAATTATAGCGTTGGTGCGCACCGGTTGCTGCGGCAACCGAGTTGTCCTGAACCGGGGAAGTGTATAAACATTGCCGCAGATGCACAATTAGATCAGGAAGAAGAATAGAACAGAAAATAGAAACTTCCAGCCTTATATAATTCTGGGCCAAAATGTTATCAGGAACCCAGGCCGAGGCCTGCCCTGCCAGACTCGGTAGCCCGAGGCACACCAGCTCTGTCCTGGGGTCCCGATGGCAGGGACGGGGCAAGGGGGCTTGGCCCTTGGGGGGCCCAGCTGCTGTGCCCGCCACCCAGGGGTTGACGGTCCTCCTCCTCCGCTGGAACAGCTGGGGGCGCTGACAGGCCAGGCCTGCCTCTCACGGCTCCTGGGAAGTGGGAAGTGGAGAAGGAGACAGGCTTTATCTCTTGAGGACTTTTTTAGGTCTTGTGAGGTAGGGATATTTTATTGTTTTGATGGTACTGGGGATTGTACCCCAGGACCTTGTGACACTAGGAAAGCTATACCTTCAATCTTTTTTATTTTATTTTGAGACAGGGTGTCACTAAGTTGCGGAGGATCTCACTAAATTGCTGAGATTGGCCTTGAACCTATGATCCCTCTGTTTCAGCCTCTCAAGTACTGGGATTACAAGCATGTGCCACCATACCTGGCTTTTTTTTTTTTCTTTTTTTTGCGGTACTGGGGATTGAACTCAGGGGCATTCTACCTCCGAGCTACATCCCCAGCCCTATTTTTTATTCTTTATTTTGAAACCGAGTCTCACTAAGTTGCGGAGTGCCTCACTAGGTAGCTGAGGCTGGCCGCGAACCCAGATCCTCCGGTCTCAGCCTCCCGAATGCTGGGATTACAAGCGTGCGCCACCACGCCTGACTTATTTGGGTTTTTTGTTTTTTGTGTTTTTTTTTTTTTTTGGTACTGGGGATTGAACCCTGGGGCATTCTATTTCTGACACCCCCAGCTCTATTTTATTTTTATTTTAAAACAGTCTGGTCTGGTTGATAAGAGTTTGAGTACTTGGTGAGGCTGTCCTTGAATGTGCGATTCTCCTGCTTCAAAAAACCATTTGAAAGCCGGGCGTGGTGGCGCACGCTTGTAATCCCAGCATTTGGGAGGCTAAGACTGGAGGATCCGGGTTTGCGGCCAGCCTCAGCTACTTAGGCTCTTTGCAACTTAGTGAGACCCTGTTTCAAATAAAGAATAAAAAAATAGGGCTGGGGTTATAGCTCAGAGGTAGAATGCCCCTGAGTTTAATCCCCAGTACCGCAAAAACACCACCACCGACAACAACAACAAAAAAACATTTGATGTGGGTGTAGGGATTTTTTTTTTTTTTTCGATACCGGAGATTGAACCCAAGGGCATTCTACCTCCAGGCTATGCCCCCAGTCCTATTTTTTATTCTTTATTTTGAAACGGTCTCACTAAGTTGCAGAGAGCCTCACTAAGTTGCTGAGGCTAGCCGCAAACCTGCAAACCTCCGGTCTCAGCCTCCCCAGTACTGGGATTACAAGCATGCGCCACCGCGCCCGGCTGATGTAGGGATTTTTGATCCCCATTTTGCAGATAAGCAAACTGAGGCTGAGAGGGGCACCGGATTGTCCGAGGCGGTGAGGCTGGGCGGTAGGTGTATCTGCCTCTCCCGTCTCCACCCCCGCACCGGGGTCTCATTAGTGTCGATGCCCTGAGTTTAGATCCACTTACTTCCCAGGGGTCGTGGGCGGGCCTCTCCCCGTCTCTGAGCCACCTGTGGATAATGACGCCCACACAGGGCCAAAGCTCCGGGCTTCCCCCCCTCTGTCTTCACTCTCACACTGGAGTCTCACCCACCATGGCTCCCAGCAAGTCTGGGACAAGATGGAGCCTGGGGCTTCCAGAGAGTGACGTGGGGAGGGAGGAGTCCGAGAGAGGAGCTCAGCCGACGCTGTCAGTGGGACTTTCTGCCATGGCGGCAGCAGGCTTGTCTTCTCTGTCCAGTGCAGCAGCCCCCGGCGGCCACTGAGCACCTATGAGACCCGAGTGAGGAAGTGAAGGCCACCATTCATTGATTTGTAGTACTGGGAGCTAACCCATGGTGCTCTACCCCTGAGCCAAACCCCAGCCATTTTAATTTTATTTTGAGACAAGCTGGGCTCAGGCTGCCCGGGTAGCCTCCTGAGTGGCTGGGATTACAGTCTGTACCGCTGTGCCCAGCATGAAATCGAACTTTTGTTTAAAATAATTGTATTTTTATTTGTAGTACTGGGGATTGAACCGAGGGCATTCAATCTCCAAACTACACCCCCAGCCCTATTTTTTATTCTTTATTTTGAAACAGGGTCTGTCTCACTAAGTTGTGGAGTGCCTCTCTAGTTAGCTGAGGCTGGCTTCGAACCCGGATCCTCCTGTCTCAGCCTCCCAAGTACTGGGATTACAGGTGTACACCACCACGCGCAACTTGTTTAATTTTAATTAAACGTGAAGAGCCACAGGTGGCCAGTGGTGACAGTCGTACAGCACAGGGGGATGCATGTGCGGCCTCTAAAACACCTGGAAGTTCAGGGGCGGAATGCAGGGACGTGAGTGGGGCCAGAGCTCAGGACAAGCGGGACAAGTGGTCAAGGGCAGAGTCAAGATGGGCTCTGGAAGCTTCCAGAACAATGGGCAAAGTGGAGTTGGAAGGAAACCTGGAGAGCACAGACTAGACCTGACGTCCTGGTGGCCTTGGCTTCCGGGTGGGAGCGGGGCTGGCCTCGGAGGCACAGGGCCCTGTCACCTCCTGCCCACCGTGGGGGGCAGCCCCGACTTCTCATCCTGGGCCTCTGTGGGTGGGCGCCTGACCCCTGACCCGGGCCCCCCTGGGCAGCCTGGCTCCCCAGCACCTCACCTGTCCGGCCTCTCCCCCACAGGCCCTGCATCTTCCCAGCTGACCACGCCGGCCTCAGGACATGCACGGGCACAGCCGCAACGGGCAGGCCCACGTGCCCCGGCGGAAACGCCGCAACCGCTTCGTCAAGAAGAACGGCCAATGCAACGTCTACTTCGCCAACCTGAGCAACAAGTCACAGCGCTACATGGCGGACATCTTCACCACGTGCGTGGACACGCGCTGGCGCTACATGCTCATGATCTTCTCCGCCGCCTTCCTCGTCTCCTGGCTCTTTTTCGGCCTCCTCTTCTGGTGCATCGCCTTCTTCCACGGTGACCTGGAGGCCGGCCCGGCGGGGTCGGCAGCGGGGGGCCCGACGGGCAACGGCGGGGCGGCCCCGGCAGCCCCCAAACCCTGCATCATGCACGTGAACGGCTTTCTGGGCGCCTTCCTGTTCTCCGTGGAGACGCAGACGACCATCGGCTACGGGTTCCGGTGTGTGACGGAGGAGTGCCCGCTGGCGGTCATCGCCGTGGTGGTCCAGTCCATCGTGGGCTGCGTCATCGACTCCTTCATGATCGGCACCATCATGGCCAAGATGGCGCGGCCCAAGAAGCGGGCGCAGACGCTGCTGTTCAGCCACCACGCGGTCATCTCGGTGCGCGACGGCAAGCTGTGCCTGATGTGGCGCGTGGGGAACCTGCGCAAGAGCCACATCGTGGAGGCCCACGTGCGGGCGCAGCTCATCAAGCCCTACATGACCCAGGAGGGCGAGTACCTGCCGCTGGACCAGCGGGACCTCAACGTGGGCTACGACATCGGCCTGGACCGCATCTTCCTGGTGTCGCCCATCATCATCGTGCACGAGATCGACGAGGACAGCCCGCTGTACGGCATGGGCAAGGAGGAGCTGGAGTCGGAGGACTTTGAGATCGTGGTCATCCTGGAGGGCATGGTGGAGGCCACGGCCATGACCACCCAGGCCCGCAGCTCCTACCTGGCCAGCGAGATCCTGTGGGGTCACCGCTTCGAGCCGGTGGTCTTCGAGGAGAAGAGCCACTACAAGGTAGACTACTCCCGCTTCCACAAGACCTACGAGGTGGCCGGCACGCCCTGCTGCTCCGCCCGGGAGCTGCAGGAGAGCAAGATCACCGTGCTGCCCGCCCCGCCGCCCCCGCCCAGTGCCTTCTGCTACGAGAACGAGCTGGCCCTCATGAGCCAGGAGGAGGAGGAGATGGAGGAGGAGGCGGCGGCCGCTGCTGCGGTGGCTGCAGGCCTGGGCCTGGAGGCCGGCTCCAAGGAGGAGGCGGGCATCATTCGGATGCTGGAGTTTGGCAGCCACCTGGATCTGGAACGCATGCAGGCCACCCTCCCGCTGGACAATATCTCCTACCGCCGGGAGTCTGCCATTTGACCGTGGGACCCTGCCCGCGAAGTTACCCACAGGAGCCTCTGCCGGGGGTGGGAAGCCAGGATGCCCTTCCCACGCTCAGGACAGAGCTGGCCCCCGCTCGGGACCTTCTGCAGGAAGGCGGGGGCTTCAGAGACTCGGGGCCCCCTTCCTGCTGACTGCAGAGCCCAGCCTGGAAGGGCCCAGGTACTCGGCCCGGTCGGCCTCAACTCCCCAGCGCCCACCCACAGGCGGCTCCGGGCCCCGACCCTCCACCCTTTCCCCCTGACCTTCCAAGGACGTGCCCCCCTCTGCTCTCAGGACCTTGGGGAAGGCGGCTGGACTGCTGGGGGGTGGGCATCACGGGGTTCTGGGAGGGCTGGGGGTGGGGCTGGGGGCGGGGCGGGGCGCTTTCTTTGCATGACTGTGACCTGTGCTCATGACTTTCTTTTGTAAATATCTATAAACGGAGCGAGGTGGAGACGCCAAATCCACCTCTGCTGTTTTTACCTGCAGGACAAGGAGATTCCTTCCCTCTCTGTGTAGCTCCCCCGCCCAGCCGGCTGGCCCCTCCAGGCCCCCAGAGCCAGCTCCCTTAGCCCCTGGATAGTGCTGGGTGGGACCCGAGAGGCAGGACCAGGACCTGTCCCACCCTCTCCCCCCCCCCCCCCCGGCCCCCCGGGCCCCCCCCCCCCGGCCCAGCCCAGATTGACAATGGAGTTTGTAACTATATATTTTTAATAAAGTAAAGTATATGGTCCAGTAGGGGTAGGCTGGTTGAAGATGGAGGGATGGGAAGAAGAGTGAGAGAGAGAGTGCACATGTGAAACTGCCCGTGTGTCTGTGTGCCCCAACCCACGCGGGGACACTGACCCTCGTGGGGACTCTTCCCGGGAGTCAATAGAAAGACTGAGCCGGGCGTGGTGGCGCACGCTTGTAATCCCAGCATTTGGAAGGCTGAGACTGGAGGATCTGGGTTCACAGCCAGCCTCAGCTGCTTAGTGAGGTACTCCGCAACTTAGTGAGACCATGTTTCCAAATAAAGATTAAAAATAGGACTGGGGGTGTAACTTGGAGGTAGAATGAATGCCCCTAGGTTCCATCCCCAGTATCAAAAAAAAAAAAGAGAAGCCACCCGGGCATTCCGAGGTCCTGCCCAAGCCTGCTCAGACACAAGCAAGCAGTGATTGCCCCGCGTGTGTGTGTGTGTGTGTGTGTGTGTGTGTGTGTGTGTGTATGTATATGTATGTGTCACTGGGGATTGAGCCCAGGGGCATTCTACCTCTGAGCTCCTCCCCCAGCCCTATTTTATTTTTATTTTTTATTAATTAATTTATTTTTTGCGGTACTGGGGATTGAACTCAGGGGCATTCTACCTCCAAGCTATACCTTCAGCCCTATTTTTTAGTCTTTATTTTGAAACAGAGTCTCACTAAGTTGCGGAGTGCCTCACTAGGTAGCTAAGGCTGGCCGGGAACCCGGATCCTCCGGACTCAGCCTCCCAAATGCTGGGATTACAAGCGTGCGCCACCGCGCCCAGCTCCTATTTTATTTTTTTATTTGGAAACAGGGTCTCGCTAGGCTGATGAGAGTCTCACTACTTGCTGAGGCTGTCCTCGAGCCTGCAATCCTCCTGTCTCAGCCTCTCAAGGACTGGGATTACCATCGTGCGCCACCACTCCGGGCTGCGATTGCTCCTTTGAGATGGCCCGTCACTCTGGTCCCAGGCGAAGTGACCAGTGGCACCAGGGAGAGGCAAGTGAAGCAGGATCCCAAAGCCAGGGCCTCCTGGAGTGCCAAAGGGGGAGCGCCGGGGTCGGGGCACGGTGCGCGCGGCTCCAGGGCGAGGGTGCGGCTCCCTGCACGCGGGGCTGGTGCAGCTGCTGACTCACCTTTCTCTCCCACCTGTTCCCTGTTCGCAGCCCTCCCACCTGCCTCCCGCTCCTCTGCAGCAGCTCCCAGCTCTCCCTCCACACGGGCATCTGGGGGTGGAAGAGGCTCAGATACCTTGCAGCTTTGAGTCATGCAGAAGGCCAGCCCTGGGGGTGCCACCAGGCCCGCCAACCTCAGCCCAGACCCCTGCAGAGCTGGGATGGGAGACCCCACACGGCCTCCCCACCTGCTGCGGCCCTGGGAAAGCAGGAGGAAGGGAGGAGGACCGGTGGGGACTGGAGAGGAAGAGGGTGTGGTCTAGCTGAAGCTGTAAACCTCACCCAGGCCTGCCTGAAACCCCACCATCAGGCCAAATCCCTCAAGATCTGCTGCTGCTCCTTCCCAACTGCTGCTGGAAACTGATTTCCTCATGAATTTAGTGTGTGTGTGTGTGTGTGTGTGTGTGTGTGTGTGTGTGTGTGTGTGTTACTGGGGATTGAACCCAGGGACATTCTACCTCTGAGCTACACCCCCAGTCCTATTTTTTATTCTTTCTTTCGAGGTACTGGGGATTGAACTCAGGGGCATTCTACCTCCGAGCTATACCCCCAGCCCTATTTTTTATTCTTTATTTTGAAACAGGGTCTCACTAAGTTGCAGAGTGCCTCACTGGGTAGCTGAGATTGGCCACGAACCCGGATCCTCCGGTCTCAGCCTTCCAAATGCTGGGATTACAAGCGTGCACCACCATACCCGGTTTATTCTTTATTTTGAAACAGGGTCTCACTAAGTTTCGGAGGGCCTCACTAAGTAGCTGAGGCTGGCCATGAACCCACGATCCTCCAGTCTCAGCCTCCCAAGTACTAGGATTACAAACGTGTGCCACCATGCCCAGCTGAATTTAAATAGCTTACAAAGAATGGGTGTGGTGGCCGCGCACCTGTAATCCCAGTGCTTGGGAGGCTGAGGCAGGAGGATGACAGGTTTGAAGCCAGCCTCAGCAATGTAGCAAGACTCTTAGCAACTTAGCAAGACCCTGTTTCAAATGGAAAAAGGCGGGGGGGGGGGGGGGGGGCTGGAGGTGTAGCTCAGAGGTAGAATGTGCCCTGGGTACAATCCCTAGTGCAAAGGGGAAGAGGAAAAAAAAAAAAAAAAAAGTGTTCAGAGCAATGGAGAAGGAGCAAGATGGCTTGCATCCCAGCGCTTCTCCTGGGTCTGGTCACTCCTGGGCGCCGTCAGTCTTTCTGGATCACTGGGCTGTGGTCTGGGCCCTTTGTCTGGGCCGAGAGTGGCCCTTACTGCTGTGTTTTCTGGGTATCGGTGGATTCTACATACTTTCCATTTTAACGACTGCACCATGTTCGTAAACTCATAGTGCGCAGCTGGGCTTTATGAATCCTTGAGGTGGCCCCTCATTTACAGGCGGGGAGACTGAGGCCCAGAGTGGGTAACTGTAGACCCAGCTCTCCCGGCTCCCAGTCCAGTGCCCTTCCCACTCTCGGACACAAGATCAGCTACATAATTTGTGGGACCCGTGGCCAATGAACAAGTCAGCCCCTTGTTCAAAAATCAAGAAATGGTGCCATTTAAGGCACTTAATATGAAGCTTTTTCTTCCTTTTTTTTTTTTTTTGCGGTACTGGGGATTGAACTCAGGGGCATTCTACCTTGGAGTTATGCCCCCAGCCCTATTTTTTATTCTTTATTTTTGAAACAGGGTCTCACTAAGTTGCGGAGGGCCTCACTAGGTAGCTGAGGCTGGCCGCAAACCCAGATCCTTCAGTCTCAGCCTCCCAAATGCTGGAATTACAAGCGTGCGCTACCATGCCCGGCTTCTTCTTCCTTTTTCTGTGTGTGTGTGTGTGTGTGTGTGTGTGCGTGTGTGTGTGTGTGTGTGTATGTGTGAGAGAGAGAGAGAGAGACAGACAGACAGACAGACAGACAGAGACAGAGACAGAGAGAGAGAATAGGGATTGGACCCAGGGCACATTCTACCTTTGAGCTACACCCCCAGCCCTTTTTATTTCCAAACAGGGTCTTGCTAGGTTGCTGGAGCCTCACTAAATTGCTGAGGCTGGCCTTGAACCTGTGATCCTCCTGTCTCAGCCTCCCAAGTACTGGGGTTACAGGCCTGCGCCACTGCACCCTGCTAAGCTTTTCCCTTCCTTGCGGTTTCTTCCCCTGCGCCTGCGTTCACCACATGGAGTTGCCAGTCCTTCGGGAAGGGGGCAAAGATCTGGCCAAGTCCTTTTCTGTCCTTCTTCACTCTCCCTGGGACCTCCCTCCATCTTTAAAGGACATAGGAATAAGATCCTAGGTTGTCCGAAATGCCTCACTTTGGTTATTTTTTCCATTTTTTAGGGGGGCTAGGGTACTAGAGGTTGAACCTAGAGGCATTCAACCTGTGAGCTACACTCCTAGTCCTATTTTTATTTATTCACTTATTTATTTATCATGGTACTGGGAATTGAACCCAGTACCATGAGAGGCACCCCCAGCCTTATTATTATTATTATTATTATTATTATTATTATTATTATTATTTGCGGTATTGGGGATTGAACTCGGGGGCATTCTACCTCTGAGCTATACCCCTAGCCCTATTTTTTATTCTTTATTTTGAAACCGAGTCTCACTAAGTTGCGGAGTGCCTCACTAGGTAGCTGAGGCTGGCCGCGAACCCGGATCCTCCGGTCTCAAATGCTGGGATTACAAGCGTGCGCCACCACACCCGGCTCCCCCCAACCTTATTTTATATTTTATTTAGAAATAGGGTGTCACTAAATTGCTGAAGGCCTCACTAAATTGCTGAGGCTGACAAACCTGTGATCCTCTTGTCTCAGCCTCCCAAGGACCGGGATTACAGGTGTGTGCCACCATGCCCAGCTGACAAGCCTCGCTTTGAAGACGGAGGGAGGAGGCCCCGGGAAGGGAAGAGATGACCTTGGATTACACTGTGAGTCGAAAAGCAAGCTCTAGCTGAGTGTGGTGGCACACATCTGTAATCCTACTATTTGGATGGCTAAGACAGGAGGATCACAGGTTCAAGACCAGCCTCAGCAATTTAGTGAGACGCTTAGCAATCTAGTGAGACCCTGTTTCAAAATAAACAATGAAAAGATCTGGGGGTGTAGCTTGGAGGTAGAATGTCCCTGGGTTCAATCCTCAGTACCGCCAAAAAAGCTCTTAGCTGAGTAACTCAGACAGCTGAGAGAGGAGGATCAAGTTAAGGCCAGCCTGGACAATTTAGCAGGACTCTGTCTCAAAATAGAAAATAAAAAGAAAGAGCTGGGCGTGGTGGCACACGGTTGTAATCCCAGCATTTGGGAGGCTGAGACCGGAGGATCTGGGTTCGCGGCCAGCCTCAGCTACCTAATGAGCCACTCCGCAACTTAGTGAGACCCGGTTTCAAAATAAAGAATAAAAAATAGGGCTGGGGGTATAGCTCAAAGGTAGAAAGCCCCTGAGTTCAATCCCCAGTACCGCAAAAAAAAAAAAAAAAGAAAAAGAAAAAGAAAGGACTGGAAGCTAGGCATGATGGCACATGCTTGTAATCCCGGTACTTGGGAGCCTGAGACCAGAGGATCACAGGTTCATGGCCAGCCTCAGCTACTTAGTGAGGCCCTCTGCAACTTAGTGAGATCCTGTTTAAAAAAAAAAAAAAAAAAAGGAATAAAAAATAGGATTGAGGGTGTAGCTCAGAGGGAGAATGCCCCTTGATTCAATCCTTGAACTAAAAAGACCAACAAAACAACAACAAAAACAAAGCTCCCTCTTGCCTCCCAGTCCTGCATCTTGAGCTAAGTAATCTTTCAAGTTTCTTTTCTTGCATAGTTGCCAGGAAGCTCTGAAGTGTGGATGTGTCCCCTGTGGGGCAGAGACAGGCAGCAACTCTGACCGGCTATGAGATCTCCCCAGGGACGCCCCATCCCCTCCAGCCTCTTGTACAGTTGGAGGCTAAGCTAAACCATCCCTTACCAGAATCCGTAACAAGGACGCATCTGCGAGTTGGGCGTGGTGGCACACGCTTGTAATCCCAGCATTTGGGAGGCTGAGACTGGAGGATCCGGGTTTGCGGCCAACCTCAGCTGCTTAGTGAGGCCCTCCGCAACTTAGTGAGACCCTGTTTCAACATAAAGAATAAAAAAATAGGGCTGGGACTGTAGCTCGGAGGTAGAATGCCCCTGAGTTCAATCCCCAGTACCGCACAAAAAAAAAAAAAAAAAAAAAAAAGGACATGCCTGTGTTTCCTGGGCTGCAGAGCCCCTGCCCTTTGATTTCTGGCTGGTTACCCCTCAGCCTGTGAGGGAGATGCTAGTCTCACCCTATTCTGCAGACGAGGAGGCTCAGGGGGCGCTGGGTTTTACCAAAGCTCTTGCAGCACGCCAGGCCTTTATCCCAAGGATTTCTGGCCTGGCCGTTGATGACTCTTCAGCCCTGAACCGCAGCAGACTGGCTGACAGGAGAGGGGGGGCTGGGGAAGGGGAGCAGGCAGCACTGGGGAGCCCCGGGCAGTCTAGGAGCAGAGGAGTGGGTGATGGAGGTGGTGTCAGGAAGCCGCGTGTGACAGCTGAGTGGGCTGGGGTGGGGCGGGGACCACAGGCCGGGTGACAGCGGCAGCCTGGGCAGGCCTGGCCTCCTGTCGGCGCTGCCAATCTCTAGGTCTCGGGACCTGAAGGAAGCTGGATCAAGGAAGCTGCCAGAAGAGCCTCGGTGGGAGAGGTGGGGGATGGGACAGATCAATGACAGGGACATGGAAAGGATGGAGTGGCTCTGGTGACAGGTGACAGGAGGGAGGATCTGGGCAATTGAGCACGCAAAGGTGGAAGCCAGCTGAGAAGACGGACAGGCTATTTATGGCCCCGTCTCAGCAGGGAAGGAGTGGGTGAGGAAGGGAACCCAAAGACCTTGCCGTTGCTGGCGGCCGAGGACCCAGGCCAGGGGGCCAGGCAGGGAAGAAATGAGGTGCCCACCCCATCGCCCGAGCACCCTGGCTGGCTTTGGGAAGGCCTGCAGTGCCGGCCTCTTTGGAGGGTCCTGAGTGAGTTGCTGCCCCTCTCTGGCTACATTCCATTCTCCATCATAAAAATGGACCAATAAACTGGGTGTGGTGGCGCACGCTGGTAATCCCAGTGCTTGGGAGGCGGAGACCAGAGGATCACAGGTTCACGGCCAGCCTCAGCTAGTGAGGCACTTTGCAACTTAGTGAGACCCTGTTTCAAAACAAAGAATGAAAAATAGGGCTGGGGTTGTAGCTCGGAGGTAGAATGCCCCTGAGTTCAATCCCCAGTACCACACACACACACAAAAAGACCAATAACATCCTCCATTTCTCAGGAGCAGTGACACACACAGGTCCCACATCCCTCCTCTTCCCTTGGCCTTCCTCGGGGAAGGCGGGCTTGGGAAGCCCCTGTCTCCTGGCTGCCCGGCTCTCCGTCAGCCTCGTGGTGGAGGCTGCATGGAGCCTCAGAGTTGGAGGCCCTCTGGGTCTGTCCCCCAGGCCCTCCGTCGCCCCTTCTGCTTATGGAGGTCACCATCACGTCAGCTCCTGTGGCCAGGAGCGGTCTCGGGCTTCATCTAGAGCTGGGCTGAATCCTGGCCCTGCCACATATTGCTGAGTGACCTTGGACAAGAGTCTTGACCTCTCTGTCCTGTCAGATGAGGGGAGCCCCAGCACCCATCTCACAGGTGGCTGTGAGGGCCGAGCCCCCGGCCCCCAGGCCACAGTCCCCTCCAGCGCTGTAATCTGCGCTCCTGTCTCGGACCTCACTATAAGAGCCCCCGAATTCTGCTTCTGCATGGATGGGGGGCCCGGCCTTGAAGACATGAAGGCAACCTCTCCCATCTGGAGGGAAGAGGCTCGGGCTTGCCTGAGGCCTCCACGGTAGAGCCCTGTTTGAGCTCCTGCCCACCTGGGGAGGCCGGGAGCTGGGGGGGGGCCTCGGCTGCTGGAGGCCCTTGGGGTCTGCACCAGCCGCCACCCCCGCTCTCCCAGGCCCCTCCTGCCTCTTGGTAACTGCCTGCTGTCCTGGCTCAGATCCAGCCCACCAATCGGAGTCTCAAACCTCTGTCTGCCATTTCTCCCATAGGGTCCAGCTTGTCCAGCATGAGCTGTGGGCATCTGGTCTCACTGAGGGGCAACCGGGAGGGAGAGTAGGGGAGGCCAGAAGGACTGAGAACCCTGGGGTGGGGGAGGAAAACCCGGAGCTAGGTGCAGAAGGCGCCGGGCAGCAGAAGGTTCCTCCCAAGTGACCTTGGCCAGGCTCTGGCCAGACGCCAGCACAGAACCCCAAAGGACCGGCTGTGCCAGCGGGTGACTACAGGCTAGTCACGCCACCATGCCTCCAAGCCTCTGCCAGCAGGGTCCAGGTGGAGGACAGTAGTAGTACTGCCCTCAGGGCTGCTCCAAGAGTGTCAGGAAGCACTTAGCTCAGCTAATGGCAGTTGTTATTTTTAATCCTCATCCTTCAAAATTCGCCTCTCAGTTGAGGTGCCCGGGTTAACTGGCTGGGCACCAGCTGGCAAAGAATGCTTCTAGCCATCACCCGCAGTGGCCCGTTCCTGCCCTTGGGGGGTAAGGTGTCCGGGTTTACAGGTGAGTGACCTCCCGAGGGCCCTCGCTGGGCGGAGCCGGACCTCACCCAGGACTCCCGACTCTGCAGCCCGATTCTGTCCGACTGATTTGAATAGAGGGTAGGAGGGAACGTCTTCGCCTGTGTCCCGTAGAAGCCTCCCCTTGCTTCCACCTGCCCGGCGGTCCCCAGGTCTGTGCCGCCCCGCGGTCCCTTCACCTCCACCTGCCCCCGCGGTCCCCTTGCCTACGCCGCCCCGGGGTCCCTGCCCCACAGCGCCGCCCCGTGGCGGTCCCAGGTGCTGCAGGGGGGCGGACGGCGGAGCCCCTACTCGGGCGACCCTGGGTCTGACCCTGGGTCTGCGGGTCTCCGGCTGGAGCCCGGCTGGGCCTCTCTCCGCCTCACCCCTGCCCACCTCCTCCACTACGCCCTACCCGAGCTCACCCAGGGGGCCTGGCTGTGCGGGCCCCGCCGGCCTCTCCGGGCCACGGCTGCCGAGAGCTGGGAGCTTTAAGCCCATTACACAGATGGCCAAGGGACTTCCCAGGTCGCGCAGCGAGGACCGGGCGGAGGGCGTGGGGCCCTGGGGCGCAGGTGGGATTTGAGCCCCTCCTGGCTGTGACTTGTCCCCATATTTCGTTTGGGGCACAGTTTGCAAAGTGCATTTTGCAGACACTATCCAACCGTAGGTTAACTTGGAGGGGTCCCCGGGGGCCACCGGTTCCGATGGGCCAGCTGTGCGGTGCAGTCTGGCACATCACCCACACCGAGCGCTGGAACTCAGCTGGCCGGATCGAGAGGTGCTGGACACGTTAAATCCCTGCGAGGTCTCGAAGACTTGGCATGTAAAAATGAACGCGGAGCCGGGTGTCCAGCGCACATACATCCGTAGTCCCCGTACTTGGGAGCTGAGCTAGGAGGATCACAGGTTCAAGGACAGCTTCAGCAAGCAGTGAAACTCTCGTTCGACCTAGTGAGACCCTGTTTCAAAATAAAAATAAAATAAGGCTGAGCATATAACTCGGAGGCAGAATGCCCCTGGATTCAATCCCTAGTACCACAAAATAAATAAATAAAAAATAAACAAATATATAAATATAAATGAATTAATTAAAAGGGGCTGGGAGTGTAGCTCAGAGGTAAAATGCCACTAGGGTCATTCCGCAGCACCCTCCCCCCAACCAAAGAGTGTGAACTATCTTAATAAGTTTTAATCATTGGTTATATTGTTTAAATGTCAATATTGCATATAGCGTGAAAGTATATAATTAAAATTAATTTCACTTTTTTTTTTCTCAGTGCTGAGGATCAAACCCAGGGCCTCATGCAGGCTAGGCAAGCATTCTACCACATCGCCAGCCCTGTTTTCACTTTTTATAATTACTAGAAAATTTAACTTGACATATGAGGATCATTTCTGTGTTACCCATATTTTTACAGAACATCACTGGATTAGTGAGACTACAGGTGCTGTTTTGGGGCCCACCTGGACCCCCGACATTCTGTCTAGGATGGATGGCCTGGTCCCACATGTCAAGAAGTTCTTTGAAGAATCCAAAGCCAGGTGAGGTGGTAAAGGGCTGCTGGGTTCAATCCCCAGTATTTCAAATAAACAAATGACCCAAATTCTATTACCATTCTATAATTCCCTAACACCAGCAAATGTTATCTTTTGGGTTGTTTTGAGTCGGAATGTACATAAAGCTCACAGATTGTGATTGGTCAATGTTGGTTTGCCTGCCCCCCCACCGAGTTTTTTAGGAAAGTAAGAAATTCATATTCAAGGGGGAACAAGGGTCACCTTAAAAGTGAGAGAGGTCTGGTCAATTGTCTCTTAAATCTCAATGAAGCTATAGGTTCCTACTCTGCTGCCTTTTATTCCCCTTACAATTGGTTTGTTGAAGAAACCAGGTCATTTTTTATATAAACTTTTTTTTTTTTTTTGTGGTACTGGGGATTGAACTCAGGGGCATTCTATCTCTGAGCTATGCCCCCAGCCCTATTTTTTTATTCTTTATTTTGAAACAGGGTCTCACTAAGTTGTGGAGGGCCTCACTAGGTAGCTGAAGCTGGCCGAGAACCCAGATCCTCCAGTCTCAGCCTCCCGAATGCTGGGATTACAAGCGTGCGCCACCACGCCCGGCTATATAAACATATTTTGCTTAATGAAATTATATAAATAGTTATCTTTAGCAACACATGTTGGACACAAGTGAGGATGTAAAGAAAAGGGAGTGTTTGCACACTGTTGGTCAACTTGGAGAGCCATTGTGCGAACTGTATGTAGGCTCCTTAAAAAATACAAATGTGTTCCTTTTGAAACACAGTCTCAAGTTGTTCAGGCTGGCCTCAGACTTGCAATCCTTCAGTCTCGGTCTCCCAAGTGGCTAGGATAACAGAAGTAGGTGTGCCTGTGCCCAGCAAATGTCCTTTTCTTTTGGAGGGTACATACTCAAATATTTAGCGATTAATTGATATGGCATGAGATTTGCTTCAAATGAATATGGGCGGGGGAGAGGGGATAAATATGTTGATTTGGTATATGTCTAAGCTGGCTGGTGCATACTTAGGGATTCATTTTATACTCTTTCATGCTTCTGTATATGTTTAAAAGTTTCCATAATACAAATATTTTTAAAATAAGAAATTAAGTCACCTCTTACTAAGGCCAACTGGTAATTTGGAGGTGTTTGACTCAGCTAAGAAGAGGGGGAGGCAATAAATTGTCCTTCTTTTTCTGGAAAAAGTTCCAAATCCAAAGATTTGTCATTTTACTAATGCCAGACAAACTAGGCTTCTAAAAATGTAAAAACATTTTTAGAAACAAAGAGGGAAGCTGGGCGTGGTGGCACATGCTTGTAATCCCTGTACTTGGGAGGCTGAGACAGGAGGATCACAGGTTCGAGGACAGCCTCAGCAAATAGTGAGACTCTCATCAACCTAGTGAGACCCTGTTTCCAAATAAGAAATAAAAAAGTCTGGCTGGGGCTGTAGCTTGAAGGTAGAATGCCTCTGGGTTCAATCTCCAGAACCACCAAAGGAAAAAAAAAAAAAAAAAAAAGGGAATATAGAACCCCAGGAAGATACAATTCTAAACTCACCTGATAACATTACCTTAAAACAGATAAAGCAAAACAAGGAGAAATTAACAAATCCATTATTATAATTAGGTGTTTTTTTTTTTTTAATCACAACCTTTCTGTGACTGACAGACACATCAAGAAGATGAAAGAATCACTAAGGATATAGAAGATATAAACAAAACAGATACTCAATATCATTAGTAATCAGGGAAATGCAAATCAGAGCCACAATGAGTCGGAATTCTACTCCCACTAGTTTGGCGGAAATTATGAGGTTGAACAGTGCCAGATTTGGCAGGGCTGCGGATCAGTGGGGACTCTCATCCACTTTGGGTGGGAGTGTGAATTGGTTCGATCTCCTTGGAAAATAGTTTTGCCTTGCCTAATAAAGTGGAACATGTTGTGCACATGATGATTTAGAAATTCTCATCTTTAACTTATTATTTAAGGAAACATGTATGTGGCCAATCTGTAGAGAAAAGCAAAAGAGGGGGGCGGCGCAGCTGTTGAGGGACCCACGGTGTGCTTCTGAGGGGCTGGTAATTTTTATGCCTGCCGAGTACATGGGTGGTTAGCGTCTCTCTTTAAATTGTATGTCTTTTGAATGTATATCTTACAATGAAACACTACGTCTGTATGTTTGTGCATATCACGTCTATTTGTAAATGCAGGAGAGGGCTGAGAGGAGACCCCAGACCGTTTGTAGTGGTTCTTCCTAGAGAGTGTTATTGAGGGGGAGGACATTTTTTTTTTCACTTATTTCTGGATTGTTGGACTGCTTTTACATAAGCCTGTGTCACTTAAGTAATTCTTTTCTTCTTGTGTGGTATTGAGGATTGAGCCCAGGGGCATTCTACCTCTGAGCTATATCCGGCCCTTTTTTATTTTTTATTTTGAAACAGAGTCTCACCAAGTTGCTGGGGGGCTCGCCAAGCTGCTGAGGTTGTTTTCAAACCTGCCATCCTGCTGCTCCATCCTCCCAAGTACTGGGGTTACAGGCGTGCGCCACCGTGCCTGGATACTTGGATGAATTTAATGACCCAAATAAAGCAGGCAAAGCAAAATAAAACCCGAATCGCATTGACTGGAGATGGGTGAATGCACCAGAGGGGTGCTTTAGGAGGCCGGGTGGTGGGTGGGGAGTCAGGGGTCACCCTGAGGCTGTCTCCTCGTCTGTAAAATAGACCCCGATGGGGTCTGGGCTCCTGGGGTCCCTGGAGGACTAGGTGGGAGAGGGGGCTGGGTTCATGGTGGATGTTCAGAACATGGGAAGGGGGGGCGAGTGTTTGGGGGGCTCAACAGAGGGGGCTGGAGTGAGAGATGGAACAAGCTTTCTGCCGTGGGGTGGGGAGACTTTGGGGAGAGGCCACGCAGGTGCCAGACCTGGGGGCCTAGGAGAAGGAAGAGGCCAGGTAAGGGGGGTCTGGGAAGTGGAGGAAGAGGCTTGTCCAGGCCAGCCGGCTTGAGGGGATGAGGGAGGGCAGATTTCCTCAGGATCAGCAGACGAGAGGATAAGGGATAACACAGGCTTTATTTGGAACTAGGGTAGGCATGCAAATATATGCAGAAATCATGCAAATGAGCCTGGCTAAGTGGCCGGTGGGAAGAGGACCCAGCTGGTGATTTTGTTCCCAGAGTGCGGTCTAGAGCCACCTGTGACAGAATCACCTGGGAGCTCGCGCTGGTCCCGTGCCACCCCCAGATCTGCAGCTTGTACCCTGGGGAGCTGCCGCCCGAGTTTAGGGCGCTCCCAGGTGAGTGCTGACTTCCGCATGCGTTGACTGCGTGCGCACATGGCGCTGTGTTATAATTACAGCACGTTCTGATCTTCGCACATTGTAATATATGATATAAACATTTGGAACGTAAGTCTCCCTCTGCCTTCTCCACCCCCGTCCCCAGAGGCAACCACTAGAACCAGTTCTTTGTATGTCCTTCTGGAAGCCGTCTCTTTGTACACCCCAGCTGCTTTAGCCTCTGGCTTTTTTTTTTTTTTTTCCCCAGTACTAGGGGTTGAACCCCGGCATTCTTCCTCTGAGCTCCACCCCCAGCCCTTTTTATTTTTTTATTTTAGTGTGTGTGTGTGCGCGCGCAATACTGGGGATCAAACCCAGGAGCATTCTAACTCCAAGCTACACCCTCAGCCCTCTTTTTTAATTCTTTATTTTGAAATAGGGTCTCACTAAATTGCAGAGGACCGCACTAAGCAGCTGAGGCTACTTAGTGAACCTGCCTTCCTCCTACCCCAACCTCCCAGGTACTGGGATTACAAGCGTGCGCCACCATGCCCAGCTTTTTATCTTTTATTTTAAAGCAGGGTCTCACTAAGTTGCTGAAGCTGGCCTTAAACCTGCGATCCTCCTGTCTCAGCCTCCCAAGTACTGGGATTCGAGGTGTGCTCCACCACACCCGGCTTCAGCCTCCGACCTGAGTCTTAGAGTGATGCCTCTGGGTCACTCCTGCTTGTCTGTCCACTCACTCGAGAGTGCTTGATGCCCGGCGTGCTGGCACGAGGGACACCGCGGCCCCACGGCTGCCATGAGGGGGCCTGCATCTGCAAAGGGCGGTGTGGCCTGTGGTTAGAGCCAAGCTGCCTGGGGTCAGCAAGAGTCCCCTCTGGCTCCTCTGCAGGACACTGGCTCCGGCAGCAAGGTACGAGTCCGGTCCCGCGCAGTGAGGGAGCTGAGCGCGCTCTGCCTTGCACATGCGCACTGGTTTCCTTCTGGGAGCTGAGGCCTGGCCTCAAGCAGAGGTGGTGGGATGTGAGAGAGCTTTTAGACGCTGACTGGTCGGAACCTTCCCGACTGCTCTAGATTGGGGGGGGGGGGGAGGCGTACCACCTGCCAGGCGTACCAGGCACCTGCTTCCGGGCTGCCACTCGCATGCTTGTAATCCCAGGACTTGGGAGGCTAAGACAGGAGGATCAAAGGTTCGAAGCCAGCCTCGGCAACTTAGTGAGACCTTGTTTCCAAATAAGAAATAATAGCGGGCTGGGGGTATAACTTGGAGGTAGAATGGCTCTGGATTCAATTCCCAGTACCACCACCACCACCACCACCAAATCTAATTTAGCCCGGCATGGTGGCGCACGTTTGTAATCTCAGAATTTGGGAGGCAGAGAAAGGAGGATAGTAGGTTCGAGGACAACCTCAGCAAGTAGTGAGACTCATCAACCTAGTGAGACCCTGTTTGTTTGTTTCTTTCTTTCTGGTTCTGGGGGTTGAACACAGGTACATTCTACCTCTGAGCCACACCCCCAACCCTATTTTATTTTTTTATTTTGAGACAGGATCTCACTAAGTTGCAAAGGGCCTCAGTAAGTTTCTGAGGCTGGCTTCAAACCTGCGATCCATCAGCTTCAGCCTCCCAAGAACTGGGATTACAAGCGTACACCACCACGCCCGGCTCTCGAGACTATTTTTACATACTGTTTTAAAAATCACCTCACTTTTTTTACTTAAACAATTTTATTTTCAAAGGCAAATTTCTATCCCTGCTATAACTGGAAATCTGTATTAATTTGGCATATATAGAAGCGAAGGTGGGAATAAATATAACGAAGACAAGCCAGGTGTTCCCGTTCTAGCCAGGCACACCTGAAGAGGGGGGTTAGGAGGTGCTGCAGGCTGCCGGGGCTCAGCAGAGGCCTTCTCTCGACCCTCAAAGGGATGACCAGGACACACGCAGGACACTGTCACGGTCCCCCGGCTCCAGGCACCTGAGCCATCCTGGGAGGTGCAGTTCCAGGGAATCCCAGGCAAGAGGAAGGAGGCTGGGAGGGAGGCTGGAAAGGATGCTTTAAATCATCTTAAGCCGCCGTGATGGCACACACCTGTAATCCCAGTACGTGGGAGGCTGAGACAGGAGGATCACAAGTTCTCAGCCAGCCTCAGCTACTTAGTGAGGCCTTCTACAACTTAAACCCTGTTTCAAAATAAAGAATAAATTTAAAAAAATAGGGCTGGGGGTGTAGCTTGGAGGTAAAATGCCCCTGGGTTCCATCCCCAGTACTACAGAAAAAATAAAATAAAATAAACATCATCTTAAGTCGTTGTCATAAGCCCAGAGGGTGGTGTGCAAACCCCAATTTCTTGCTGAGAAGGAGGCTTCAAGAGGGTAAGGGCAGCCGGGCGTGGTGGCGCATGCTTGTAATCCCAGCATTTGGGAGGCTGAGACTGGAGGATCTGGGTTCGCGGCCAGCCTCAGCTACCTAGTGAGGCACTCCGCAACTTAGTGAGACCCTGTTTCAAAATAAAGAATAAAAAATAGGGCTGGGGGGTGTAGCTCGGAGGTAGAATGCCCCTGAGTTCAATCCCCAGTACCGAAAAAAAAAAAAAAAAGAGGGTAAGGGCGTGCTGGAGTCCCACAGGTACTAACTGCTGGAACCCTGTCAGGATCAAAGCCCTCTACCTGACCTGGATCCTTTGAGGAAGGGAACGCACAAACCTCATGAATGACCACCTGCTCAAGTGACACCGCTTGCCAGAGCATCCCTGGCTTCCTGCTCAGAACTGAACGCACTCCGGACACTCTCCAGAGTCTCCTCCGGCAGCCAGGGCCGGTCTGCCCTCTGTCGGTGGCCCCTGGAGCGCCCTGGGCTGGACATCAGGAGGCCGCCCCGCCCTGCCCCGCGCCCCAACCCGGCGGCGCCGCCTGCAGTGTCAGCGGCGGCCACACGGGGGCAGCAGGCGAGCGCCGCCCTCGCGCTTCCAGGCGGGAGGGGCACTGAGGAAGGGGCAGAGAGACCGCTGGGCCCTGGGACCCCAAGCAGCTCGCCTACCCCAGCTCCGGGCAGCATGCGTTTCCCCATCTATCAAATGGAAGGAACCCAAAAGGGGAAAGGATTTCCCGGTGCCCTTTCTGGGGGCAGCAGGCTGACCTGGGACTCAGTGTCAGGGAGGGTCAGAGGCAGGACCCGGACTCCGAACCTCCAGTCTTCACTCCTGCTGCACCATGGAGCCGCCTCCTTCAGGGCAGAAAAGCAAGGCAGAGGGGATATGGGCTGAGCCCTGCGGTAGCTCCCTGGGCGCCCCAGCCACGCTGTCCACTTGTGGATCAGGCTGGTCATGGTCTCCGGAAGGGCGAGCACACTGGACGCTCACCCTGGACTCTCACAGGTCTGCTTCTACTTCCCTGCGCAGTTCCAGAGCCCGGAGTGTGACAGGGAGCCGGTTTCTGGGGTGACCTGGGCAGGCAGAACATTGCCCCAAACCTCAGCCCCCCCCAAGTGCAAAAAGAGACCAGAGGGGGCCTCTTTTTGTCTCTGGGGGCAGCACACCAAAGTAGTGTGGTCCAGCACGTGTGTGTGTGTGTGTGTGTGTGTGTGTGTGTGTGTGTCGGGGCATCAGGCAGCCTGTAACAGCCTCTTCCATCAGAGGCTGAGGCTGAGGCTGAGATGGCCCTCCAACCCCGCTGGGTCTTGGGCTGCACTGTCGGGGGGCTGGGAGCACCCCAGGCCAGCCTTCCAGGGCCCCCAGCAAGGACCCAGGCAGCGACAGCCAGGCCTCTGGTGGGAACATCTAGGGCCCCGCAGGAGGGGCAGAAGACAGGGCCCGAGCCGCCAAGTGCAAGCCCAGGCCTTTCCCTTTCCCGCTCCCCCAGGTTCCAAACAGGCTTGGCAGGGGTGGAGAGAGACGGGATGCTGGCGTCGGGCGACTGCCCTGGCCCGGGATCCTTCCTTCATCATCACAGTTGTCATCATGGCCTTCAAAGAATTTCCTCCTCTGGCCAGACTGCAGCCGAGTCAGTGGAAGGGAGGCCTCCACCCCGCCTGGGCTCTGGGCGGGGCCCGGGGGCTGCGGAGGCCCAAAGCTTGCCGCTGCACAATTTCTCTGCCAGACCCCGAGCACAGCAGCTGCCTGTCCCAGAGCTTTAAGAAAGGAACGAAGCCTGGCGTGGTGGAGCACGCTTGTAATCCCAGTACTTGGGAGGCTGAGACAGGAGGATCCAGGTTCTCGGCCAGCCTCGGCTACTTAGTGAGGCCCTCTGCAACTTAGTGAGACCCTGTTTCAAAATACAGAATAATAAATAGGGCTGGGGGGTGTAGCTCGGAGGTAGAATGCCTCTGGTTCAATTCCCAATTCCCCCCGAAAAAAGGCACAGATATGGATTAGGGACTGAGTGCCAACAGGGAGGGGGCAGAGCCTGGAGGCGTGGCACGGATGACACACACACTCCAGACTCCTGGGACCCAGCCAGCTGCCCACACACTCACTGGACAGGACCCCGCATACTCACGACACACCTGGGCCACCGCAGTCAGACAGTCTTGGATTGGACAGTCCTCACGCCCCACCCAGCTGTCACGCACACTCCTGCCTAGGTCTTTGTGGTCGTGTCTACAAGACACGAGCGGGGCCTTGAGCTAGTGTTCAAGGCCCTGCACCCGACCTGCTACCTCTCTGTCACTCCTCGGGCCAGACCCTCATCTGGCCCCGTGCCCTCCTGGAGAAGCCACCCTGCAGGGGCCCCAAACCCTGAGGCCCAGCCCTGCCCAGGCTCCCAGTCCTCGGCCTTGGCCCTCCCCTCCTCCGGGAATGACCTTTCCCAGCCCTCAAGGTGGCCCTTGCTCCCTCTTCTGAGAGCTTCCCGTCCCTCTGAGGCCCCATCTGACAAGCTCCAGGCCCTCTGGGTGCCAGTGCACACCCAGACAGAGGCTGAGCTCAGGGTTCCTGCCCTGCTCCAGAGCTGCTGTGTGGTCTTGGGTAAGTGTCCTCCCTTCTCTGAGCTTTGGTTACAACCTTCTAGGAAATGTGGCCTCCTGGACAGTCAGTCCCATGGGAAGCGGGCCAGGCGTGGTCAGGTGACAGAGCCAAGGCCATTGGCCCGAAGCAATCCTGCACTCACAGCCCAGAGCTGCCCTCAGCACTCAGCTGGAATGTCAGGGCGGGACAGGGGCTTTGTCACCTCCTCGGCCACCTCCTTGCCTCCACCTTCCTGTGCACCACCCGTCACCTGCATCAGCTCTGTCACCTCCATCAGCTCGTCCCATCAGCACCAAAGAGCTCAAAGAATTTCCTTCTCGGGAGGGTGCCGCTGTCCAGGGTCAGGCCTGCTCTCTGGACACAGGGCAGGCTGACCAAAAAGACCTTTCCAGGGGTCTCTGACCTCCTCGGGGGTGTGAGGGAGGCGAGGGGCCCCGCCCACCTCACTGAGTACCGGCTGTATAGCAGGCAGTGGGGCTTACTACCTCCATGGGCTGCAAGGCAAGATCCTCACCCCCATCTTACAGGTGGGAAACTGAGGCCCACCTAGGCTACGTGGGGCTAGACCAAGTCTGTTTGTCTTTTTTTTTTTTTTTTTCAGTACTGGGGATTGAACCCAGGGGAATTCTACCTCTGAGCTACACCCCCAGCCCTATTTTTTATTCTTATTTATTTATTTACTGATACTAGGGATTGAATCCAAGGGCATTCTACCTCCAAGCTACACCCCCCAGTCTTATTTTTTTATTCTTTGTGTGTGTGTGTGTGTGTGTGTGTGTGTGTGATACTAGGGATTGAACCCAGGGGCATTCTACCTCTGAGCTACACCCCCAGCCCTATTTTTTATTCTTTATTTTGAAACCGGGTCTCACTAGATTGCGGAGTGCTTCACTAGGTAGCTGAAGTTGGCTGCGAACCCGGATCCTTCGGACTCAGCCTCCCGAATGCTGGGATTACAAGCGTGCACCACCACGCCCAGCCCCAGTCCTATTTTTAATTCTTTATTTTGAAACAAGGTCTCACTAAGTTGCAGAGGGCCTCACTGAATAGTTGAGGCTGGCCACGAACTTGCAATCCTCCTGTCTCAGCCTCCCAAGTACTGGGATTACAAGGGTGCACCACCATGCCCGGCTTATTCTTATTTTTGAAAAACAAGGTCTCACTAAGTTTCAGAAGGCCTCACTAAGTAGCTGAGGTTGGCCATGAACCTGTGATTCTCCTGTCTCGGCTCCCAAGTACTGAGATTACAAGCGTGGGCCACCATGCCCAGCTGTATCTGCCCATCTTCAGCCTGCTCTTCCCTCCCTATCCAGGCAAAAAGCAAAAAAGAAAGAAGTCTACCCTGTGTGTGTGGGGGGGTGGCCTTTCCAGCCAGGGTTCCGCGGCCACCACTGGCCAGTCCAGTACTCTGAAGCGGCTGCTTCAGTCAAGAGCCAGGCCCTGCAGCTCCCTGCCTGGGTTCAAACGCCAGCCCAGTGCCGGGCATGGTGATGCACACCTGTAACCCCAGTCTGGGGGAGGCTGAGATTGGAGGATCACAGATTCAAAACCAGTCTCAGCAATTTAGGGAGACTTTGTTTCAAAATAAAAAATTAAGCCCGGTGTGGTGGCCGCACACTTGTAATCCCAGTACTGCGGCCAGCCTCAGCTACTACTTAGTGAGGCCCTTGGCAACTTAGTGAAACCTTGTTTCAAAATAAAGAATACCAGCCGGGGGTGGTGGCGCACACTTGTAATCCCAGCATTTGGGAGGCTGAAACTGGAGGATCCGGGTTCGCGGCCAGCCTCAGCTACCTAGCGAGGTACTCCGCAACTTAGTGAGACCCTGTTTTAAAATAAAGAATAAAAATAGGGCTGGGGGTATAGCTCGGAGAAAGAATGCCCCTGAGTTCAATCCCCAGTACCGCAAAAAAAAAAAAAATAAAAAAGAGTAGCGGTTTGCAGCCAGCCTCAGCAAACTAGTGAGGTGCTCCAAACTTAGTGAGAACCTGTTTCAAAATAAAGAATAAAAAATAGGGCTGGGGGTATAGCTCGGAGGTAGAATGCCCCTGAGTTCAATCCCCAGTACCGAAAAATAAATAAATAAATAATAAAAAATAGAGCTGGGGGTGTAACTCGGAGGTAGAATGCCCCTGGGTTCAATCCCCAGCACTGCAAAAAATAAAAATAAATAAAAATTAAATTAAAAGGGCTAGGGTTGTAGCTCACATGTAGAAGGCCCCTGGGCTCAATCCCTAGTACAAAAGCCAGCCTGGTGGTGTGGGAGAGTCACCTGGGCTCTCCGCCTTTGTTAACGGGGTGCTGGGAGCCAGGCCTCCCGGGGGCAGCAGAGAGGGGGCATCGAGGCATTGCCGCAGCCCTGGGCGGCAGAGGGATCATTTCCCTGCCAGGCACGCACTTCAAGACCTTCCTGGCAGCCCTCCCAGGCAGAGCGGCCTCCCTGCCTCCTCCTTGCCTGTGACCATGACTCGGGGGTCTTCCATGACTCGGGGGTCTCCCATGACTCGGGGGTCTCCCGGCGGCTCCTGCTGACAGCCCTGGCAACGGTCAGGTCTGAGTGCGCCCACATCCGCTCCCTCCTGCCGCCCCTGCCCCAACCTCCCAGGAGCCCAGGGCAGTCTCCTGCCACCTGCTCAGCTCAGCCTCGTGCCCTGAGCCGAGGTCCTCCAGCCTCCAGTCTCCCTGCCCTGAGCTCAGGACCTCTCCCTGACCCTGCACACCTCCTGGGCTCAGCCCCAAGGGAGTCTGGACATTCTGACTACTCACTGTGAGATCTCGAGCAAGGCCCTACCCCTCTCTGAGCCAAAGGCCGCTTAGCTGTAAGGAAGGAAGAGAACCTACCCTTGGATTGATTTCCCTGAGGATTTGAGAGAGGGCAGGGGCTCTGCCAGCTGTACTGGAGCCCAGTTGTGGTGCCCAGTTGGTGTGTTAGCTGGCTGGAGTGGGGTGAGGCTGAGGGTGTCCCAATGCCTAGGTCCATTGAAAACTCCTCTCTTCTCTTAGAGAAAAACCAAGCCAGCCAGGCATGGTAGCACACACCTGTAATCCTAGTACTTGGGAGGCTGAGACAGGAGGACCACAGGTTGGAGGCCAGCCTCAGCGACTTAGTGGGATCCTGTTTCCAAATAAAATAGGGCTGGAGTGCCAGGCATGGTGGCACACACTTGTAATCCCAGTACTTGGGAGGCTAAGACAGGTGGATTGCGAGTTTGAGGCCAGCCCTCCGCAACTTAGTGAGACCCTGTTTCAAAGAATAAAATAGGAGCTGGGCGTACACTTGTAATCCCAGCATTTGGGAGACTGAGACCGGAGGATCCGGGTTCGCGGCCAGCCTCAGCTACCTAGTGAGGCACTCCACAACTTAGTGAAACACTGTTTCAAAATAAAGAATAAAAAATAGGGCTGGGGGTATAGCTCGGAGGTAGAATGTCCCTGAGTTCAATCCCCAGTACCACAAAAATAAAATAAAATAATAAAATAAAAGGGCTGGAGGTGTAGTTCAGAAGTCGAATGCCCCTCTGAACAAAAGCCTCCCAGGGCCAACTTGGAAGGAGGCAGCTGACTTCTGAAACAGCTGAGGAAGTAGTGAGTTTCAGTCTCCCCGTGAAGTCCCTTGGAAAGGTCTAGAAAAACTTCAGAAAGGAGAAAAGTTAAGTCATGGAAGAAACTGCCAGAATTCAACTAGAATAATCCTGTTAATTTTGTCAAGGAACCAGTTAATCAAATTTCTTTCCAAATCCAGGCCTATTCAGAAAGCCAGGAAATCCAAATTCTGCTCAATTTAAAGTAAACTCCCAAATAATCCAGTGAATGGTCCAGTTAAGTCAAATCCCTGAAAAATCTAGCCCCGAGCCCTGCCAGTCTTATGACTACTTTTTCAAATGGTTTAGCCTTTCTTTTTCTTCTTCTTCTTCTTTTAATAAAGTGTAATTTAGGTAAACAATGGTTCATTTTGGTCAAATGAGCAGAGAGCTTAGACTGAAGAAAGCCGGCGCCAGTTAAATGAGAAATGGGTCACGCCAGCTGGCTAGCTGGGGTGGCCGGGCAGCCATGTAAACTGAGCCTGGATCCCACCGCACCCAGGCTGGTGAGCCCAGGGCACCGCTCTCCCACTCCGAACCTCAGTTTCTCATCTGAAAAGTAGGGAGGCAGCTCTGCAGATTAGACCAGGATACTAAGGAGAGAGCCCTCCCAAGGGCCACCAGAGGCGGGGCTCCTCCCCTTGCCTGCCTGCCCCACCCCCTCTCTCCTGGGCCAGAGGCTCACAGGAAGGTCTGGAGGTTCTGCTGACCCCCACGGTCCCCCTGTCTGTGAGACGGCTCCCAAAAACTTTTTTTTTTTTTTTTTTTTTTTTTTTTTTTTTTTTGCGGTACTGGGGATTGAACTCAGGGGCATTCTACCTCCGAGCTATACCCCCAGCCCTATTTTTTTTTATTCTTTATTTTGAAACCGGGTCTTGCTAAGTTGTGGAGTGCCTCACTAGGTAGCTGAGGCTGGCCGCGAACCCGGATCCTCCGGTCTCAGCCTCCCAAATGCTGGGATTACAAGCGTGCGTCACCACGCCCGGCTCCCAAAAACTTTTAATGTGCTTTAATTTTTGTAATGGAAAATATTTTGTGTTGATGAAAATCTCAAGGTTACCAAAGACGGCATGACCAAAAGTCTCTCTCTGTCCTCCGATACTCATCTCTTCTCCTGGAGGAACACGATGTCACATAAACTATACAGAAAGAACAGGTGCAGGCCGGGCGTGGTGGCGCACACTTGTAATCCCAGTACTTGGGAGGCTGAGACCGGAGGATCCGGGTTCACGGCCAGCCTCAGCTACTTAGTGAGGCCCTCCACAACTTAATGAGACCCTGTTTCAAAATAAAGAATAAAAAATGGGGCTGGGGCTGTAGCTCAGAGGTAGAATGCCTCTGGTTCAATCCCCAGTACTGCAAAAAAAAAGAAAGAAAGAAAGAAAGAAAGAAAGAAAGAAAGAAAGAAAGAAAAAAGAACAGGTGCATGCCTCCCTCCCTCCTCCCTGCCTGGTGTGTGCGTGGGGGTGTATACTGTGGGTTTAGCCCAGGGGCATTCTACCTCTGAGCTACACCTCATCCCTTTTTACTAGGCTCTCACTAGGTCTATAAGAGTCTTGCTAAGTTGCTGAGGCTGGCCTTGAACCCACGATCCTCCTCTGGGATTACAGGCAAGTGCCACCATGCCTGCCTCATCTTTGTCTACATTTCAGAAACCTTTATATTTCCATCTTCCTAACCATCTGTTAATATTCTTAGTCACGTTTATACTGTTATTTTTCTTGTTGACTTCTAGATGCTCTTTACATATTAAATAAAGCAGGGGCTGAGGGCCTACCTCAGTGATAGTGCTTTCCTGGCATGAGCGAGGCCCTGGGTTTGATTCCCAGCACTGCAAAACAAAACAAAACAAAAAACAAGCTATGCAGAGAAAGCATGATCTGCCAATATTTTTCTTCTGGAACCTTCCAGAGATTCTATGCACAAAGGATTATATCTATATATAGACATATAGATATAGATATATAGAGATAGATAGATAGATAGATAGATAGATAGATAGATAGATAGATATAGATAGATATAATCTATATATGAGCACTTTGAATTGGAGTTTGCTGGACCTCTTTGGTCCAGGTATCTGAGGTGGACCCCTCTGGTCCGAGTTTTGTAGCTGGAGCTGAGGACGAGGGCTAGGGAAGGGGGAGGCTTTCCCTTTTCTGGGGTAGAAGCTACTGACCCCCCAGGTCTGTCTCCACCAGCCAGGCCTCTCTCGAAGCCCCTGGAGCACCACCTGCAGACTCCTAGTCCGGTGCTCCAAGCGCTCCCCACTCTGAAATCAAGCCTGCACATCCCAAGCATGCAGCAGCCGGCTGCTCCCTCTTCCTCCTGCCCGAGGGCAGACATTGTTCCAGGGTGTCCGAGGTGAGGAATGGAGTCCGGGGCCACAGCCCCATCACACCTGAGGCCTTCCGCAGGTGGCAGTCCTGTTCTGCCTTTAGTCCCAAGGCAAACTCCTACACATCCTCGGGGCCCAGCTGCAGGAAGTATCACGGTGCTTCCTTTGAGAAGACTTCCACGACTCCCGTCCCCTCTCTTGGGCTCTGATATTCACCAAAACAAGAGCTGTGTTTTCCTGTCCCTCCGTCCTGCAGAATCTCCTGACATGAATTACCAGTGATTCATAAAGGCAGGTCCCTTCCCAATCGTGGCTTCGGTTTCCTCATCTGAAAAGGACGAGCGTGATGTAAAGCCACCCACAGGGGTTGCTGGGAGGAGTCATGAGTCAGTTGGTGTGAAGTGCTTGGCACAGGACCAGGGTCGCCTTAGCTGATGGTTAGTACCAGCCCCAGGCTCAGGCAAACGACTTCTCTTGGCTGTAGCTTCCTAGCTAAAAGCAGTGGATAGAGCCAGGCGTTGTGGTGCACGCTTGTAATCCTAGTACTTGGGAGGCTGAGACAGGAGGATCGCAGGTTTGTGGCCAGCCTCAGCTACTTAGCGAGACCTTGTTTTAAAGTACAAGAATAAAGCCGGGCGTGGTGGCCCACGCTTGAAATCCCAGCATTTGGGAGGCTGAGACAGGAGGATCTGGGTTTGCGGCCAGCCTCAGGTACCTAGTGAGGCCCTCCGCAACTTAGTGAGACTCTGTTTCAAAATAAAGAATTAAAAATAGGGCTGGGGGCATAGCTCGGAGGTAGAATCCCCAAGTTCAATCCCCAGTACCACAAAACAAACAAACAAACAACAACAAAAACAAGAATAAAATAGGGCTAGGGGTGTAGCTCAGAGGTAGAATGCCCCTGGGTTCCATCCCAAGTACCACACACACACACACACACACACACACACACACACACACACACAAGTCCACATAAACAAAGGTAAGCTTAGCTGTCACCAGGGACTGGAGGGCAGGAGCAGATGCAGGAGTGACCACTAGTAGGTATGGATTTCCTTTTTGGGTATAAAACGTTAGAAAATTCGGTAGTGGTCATGGTGGAAAAACCCTGTGAAGACACAAGGTTTATTTATTTATTTATTTATTCATTTATTTATGTATTTTTGTGGTACTAGAGGTGGAACCCAGGGGCCTTCTACTCCAGGATACACCCCCAGCCCTATTTTATTATTGTTTTTTATTTGGAAACAAGGTCTCAATAAGTTGCTAGTGCTGACTTCAAACCTGTGATCTTCCTGTCTCAGTTTTCCAAGTACTGGAATTACAGGTGTGCACTGTGCCCAGCTAAGTAGTAGATTTTAGCTGGACCTTGTGGTGCACACCTGTAATCCCAGTACTTGGTTGGGAGGCTGAGACAGGAGCATTGCAGATTCTGGAAGGCTTAGACAGGAGGATCAAAGGTTTGCAGCCAGCCTCAGCAATTTAGCAAGACCCTGTTTCTAAATAAAAAATAAAATAAGGCTGAGGGTGTAGCTCAGAGGTAGAATGCCCCGGGGTGAATCCCCAGTGCCACACAAATAAATACATTTAAAAAAAGGAACTTCAGCTGGGCGTGGTAGCACACACTTGTAATCACTTGTAATCCCAGTACTTGGGCACACACACACACACACACACACACACACACACACAAGCTTCATAAAAGGGAAATAAGTTCCCTGGGCGTGGTGGCTCACACTTGTAATCCCAGCATTTGGGAGGCTGAGACTGGAGGATCTGGGTTTGAAGCCAGCCTCAGCTGCTTAGTGAGGCCTTCTACAATTTAGTGAGACCCTGTTTCAAAATAAAGAATAAAAACTAGGGCTGGGGGTGTAGCTTGGAGGTAGAATGCCCCCAGGTTCCATCCCCAGTACTGCAAATAAATAAATAAAATAAAATAAAAGGGAAATAAGCTCAATAGATTTTGAAAACGTGAGAAAAGGAAAGAATGAAGTCTAAGTCTCATAGAGCCACCACTCAGAAATGTCACAGTGAATATTTTTTTTCCAAACTCTTCTCTATGCATAAACTGTTTTGTTTTTAAGTACAACTGTAATCCTGCTGTCACAACATATTTACATCCTGCTTTTATTCTCTTCATATTATAACATGTCTCCTCATATTACTACAAACTGTTTGTAAACACACCTTTAAATATTTGCTTAATGCTGCATGATGTGTTATGATGTTAACCAATCCCCCTTTATTGGACACTTAAACTAGTTCCAGTTTTCACCATTATAATGAACTCCACGATGAATTTGTATTCTAGACCACTTCCTTAGGATTGGTTTCCAGAAATGGAATTGCCAGTTCAAGGCAAACACATTTTTAGAAGTTTTAGGTAGCCAGGAGTGCCTGGTGGCACACGCCTGTAATTCCAGTACTTGGGAAGCTGAGACAGGAGGATCACAGGTTCGAAGACAGTCTCCGAAAGTAGCAAGACTCAGTAACCTCTCAAAACAAACAAAAAAGCTGGGCGTGGTGGCACACGCTTGTAATCCCAGCATTCGGGAGGCTGAGACCGGAGGATCCGAGTTCGTGGCCAGCCTCAGCTACCTAGTGAGGCACTCCACAACTTAGTGAGACCCTGTTTCAAAATAAAGAATAAAAAATAGGGCTGGGGGTATAGCTCGGAGGTAGAATGCCCCTGAGTTCAATCCCCAGTACCGAAAAAATAGAAAGGGCCAGGCATGGTGGCCCACACTTGTAATCCCAGTACCTGGGAGGCTGAGACAGGAGGATCGAAGGTTCAAAGCCAGCCTCAGCAACTTAGTGAGACTCTAAGCAACTTAGTTAGACTCTGTTTCCAAATAAAAAATAAAATAGGTCTGGAAGTATAGCACGGAGGTAGAAGGCCCACGGGTTCCATACCCAGTACTACACACACACACACACACACACACATGCAAAAGGGCTGGGGATGTATCTCAGAGGTGGAATGCCTCTGGGTTCAAGCCTCAAAAAAAATGATAGTTGGTGCCTTTCCAAAGATGTGGTCTTTTGCTTCTGCTACCACCAACAAGCTGGCTGGCTTTTTTTTTTTTTTTTTTTGTACTGGGGATTGAACCCAGGGACATTCTACTGCTGAGCCACACCCCCAGCCCATTTTTTACTCTTTATTTTGAAACAGAATCTCACTAAGTTTCGGAAGGTCTCACTAAGTAGCTGAGGTTGGGGCACGAACCCACGATCCTCCTGTCTCAGCCTCCCAAGTACTGGAATTACAAGCGTGCGCCACCACGCCCGGCGGCTCAACAAAGAATTTTTGCCAAACACAAATTCAGATAGTACAAAGAAGATGGATATAGTTTTTTGGGTGTAGTAGGTGTCAGGTCCCAAGATAACTTTTCCCAACCACCCAGAACTTCACCCTCCCAGCTTTCCCCCCCTCCTGGCTTCCTTAGGTGAGAGGTGAGTTCCCAAAGATGGACGGAGAGGGGGGCACGGAGGGCAACACCCGGGGAATCAGGCTCTCCATCCCCCGGGGGTTACCCCAGGTGATTTGAACCTGGAGTCGGAGGACCCGGGGTTCTAAATGCACCAGGAGTGGAACATGCTGGAGGGGATCCGGCTCTTTCCTTTCAGCCCCCCGCCCCCAGGGCCGCACTTGGGGGCTCCTTTTGGCACGCATTGCGGATGACCCGGAGCTGGGGCGCCCACGTGGGCGTGCGTCGGGAGAATTGTCCCAGCACCTCACCCCGCAAGCATGAGAACCACGAAGCCCGCGGGCCCGGGACGCCGGGGCGGGGCCTTCGGGTGACGTCATGGCCACGCCCCCGGGCCGGCCTCCTCCCCTCGGCGCGCACCTCCCCGGCCGAGTCCTCACCTGGAGCGACAGGTGTGCGCGTCTCGCATCTCGGAGGCCGACCTCCCAGCGCCAGGTGAGCGACAGCAGGAGCCTGGGGGAAGAGCGGAGGAGGGCACGGCGGGGTGGACTTACTCGATCGAGGGGACCCCCTGGTGGAAAGAGCCGATCAGAGGGGAGAGGGAGCTGGGCGGGGGACTGTGGGGGTGCTCCTTGCTCCCCAAGAACTTCCTGGTCTCTTGGTTATGGTTACACTGTCCTGAAAACGCAGACTTCGGAGGGATTTGACGGAGAAAGGAAGTTGAAGAGGAAGCCCCAAGTTTCCCAGTACTTCAACCACAAATATGTTGTTGTTTTTACATGCTGTCTTTCCCTCCTTGTAAAAGGAGCGTGCGCTGCGTGACGGTTTGGCAAATGGAGAAAATAGAAAAGAAATTATGGTGTTAAGACCGAAGTAAAGCCGGGGTGGTGGCACAGGCCTGTAATCCCACCTACTTGGGAGGCTGAGGCAGGAGGATCCCCGGCTCAAGTCCAGACAGAGCAACTTAGACCCTTTCTGAAAAGAGAGAGAGAGAGAGAAAAAAAAAAAAAAAAAAGGTAAAATGGGCTAGAGGTGCTGCTCAGTGGTAGAGCACTTGCCTAGCACAGGGTAGGCTCTGGGTTCAATCCCCAGTACTGAAAAAAGAGAGACAGACAGACACAAGCAAAAACCAACAATTGGTGTTTTGGGATCTATTTCCTTCCATTGTTTTTTTTCTATGCCTAATCACTTTAATATAATTGTACCATGCTGTATTTACAGTTTTCATGTCTTGCTTTTCTTAACATTGTCAAAGGCATTTTCTCGTGTTGTTATTAGTCATTTGAGGATATGTAATCGTTCACTTAATGGCCGCATACTTTGACATGCATGTGATGGGCTGGCCAGGATCGGGTACCATTCTGAACGCTCAGAGGAAGGAACCCTGAGGGAGCCCGGGAGGTGATGTGGAAGGAGCACGGGTCGGCAGGGGTCACAGGCCGACAGTGGCGGCTCCTCCAGGGGCTCTCTGGCAGCATCTGCTTCCCACATCTGGGAAAGGGACACACGAGGCCATTTCCCCGGAATGTTGCAAGGATTCAGTGAGCTGATTTATGCAGAAAAGGGGTCCACGTGTCGGAGGGTTGGAAGAAGGGATTTGGACCCGCTGAAGCTGCTGAGGGGTCAGAGTAGGGAAGAGGGGGGTGCGCTCTTGGGAAAACCCCCAGGATGGTGACATCTCTGGGCCTAGGACAGGTGGACACAAGCCAGTAGGAACAGTCCAGAGACACTCTATGGGGGATGGGTTCAATCTCTAGGGGTTCAGAGTGAGGGGACTGGGAGGAAAGTAGGGGGTGGGGATGGCAGGAGGTAGAACTTAATAATCAACCCATTGTACAGATGAGGAGCCTGAGGCTCAGAAGACAGGGTTTGTTCAAGATCCACATGGGGAGCAGTAATGGAATCGGTTTGGACCCCGGGGTTCCTAGCTCTCCCAGGGGTCCCTGTATCAGACTGCCACGGAGGAGTGTGGGGGGAGGGAGGCCAGAGGGGTCAAGTTTGAGTCATTGCTGCGCTTGTGCTAGCCAAGGCTTGCTCAGAGAAAACAGGTCTCTGTTCTTTGAGCCTCCATTTCCTCCTCTGTGAAATGGGGATAATAGCTCCCCACCTGTCTACTTCCTAAGCCTGTCCATCAATGGGTAGCCAGGCTCTTCCTTTTTTTTTTTTTTTTTTCCCCTGTACTAGGAATCGATCTCATAGGCATTCTATCTCTGAGCTACAACCCCAGCTCATTTGGTTTTGAAACAGGGTCTCACTAAGTTGTTGAGGGCCTCACTAAGTGGCCAAGCTAGCCTCGAACCTGTGATCCTCCTGTCTTAGCCTCCCAAGTACTGGGATTACAAGCATGCACTGTTACCCTTTCTGCCTCAAGGGGCCTGTTCAGTCTCTGATCACCTCCCCCCGCCCCCGTCCTTGACCCCTCACTTTAAGTCCCTGGCCGCCTTCAGACCTGGGCACGTGTCAGTTGAACCATCTGGGCCCCTGGGGCCTCGCCTCAGCTGGGAGGGAGCTGTGTGTTTCCAACCCGGGGGATTTTGTGTGACGCCCACCCACCACACCCTCTCACCCAGTGATAGAGAAGAAGGGGCCCTGAGCCTGGGGGAGGGGCACCTGAGCATCAGGAGGATCTTGGTTCAGGGTCCATGACCCTCCAAGGCTGCCGCTCCAGCACAGGAATGGGGTATCAGGCTCCCCCCGGGGCTGGGAACCCAGGGGTCTCTGCTGTTCTGAAACACAACTGGGGCAGCCGCCTTCCAGTTCACAGAAAATTGGAGGTGGCTCATTGCATAGTCACAACTTTAGTCATAGAGCAAGACAATTAGTTCCAGGGCTCAGCCTCATGCCCCTGCCTTGGGCCTGGGAAATGACATTTGCTGAAACATCGTCACCTCCACCTCTGGTCTGCTCAGGAATCTGTCCAGAGCCCCATCGGCCAGCCTCTGGTTCCAAATGCTTTAGGGCAGTACCACGCATTCAGTACTATTTTTTAAATTTACTTTTTCTGACTGGGTGTGGTGGCACACGCTTATAATCCCAGTACTTGGGAGGCTGAGATAGGAGGATCACAGGTTCAAAGCCAGCCTCAGCAATTTAGCGAGACTCTCAGCAACCTAGTGAAACCCTGTTTCAAAAACAAAAATAGGATGGCCAGGCGTGTTGGTGCACGCTTGTAATCCCAGTACGTGGGAAGCTGAGATAGGAGGATCACAGGTTCACAGCCAACCTTAGCTACTTAGTGAGGCCCTCCACAACTTGAAGTCTCTGTTTCAAAATCAGAATAAAAAATAGGGCTGGGGGTATAGCTCAGAAGTAGAATGCCCCTAGGTTCAATCCCCAGTACCGCAAAAATAAAATAAGCATGGTTATAATCCCAGTTCTTGAGAGGCTGAGACAGGAGGATCACAGGTTTGAGGACAACCTTAGCAAGTAGTGAGACTCTCATCAACCTAGTAAGACCCTGTTTGAAAACAAAGAAAGACAATAATATAAACAGTTCTTGGGGTGAGCCAGGTGTAGTGTCTCATGCCTGTAATCCAAGTACTTGGGAGGCTGAGACAGGAGAATCACAGGTTTGAGGACAGCTTCAGCAAGTAGTGAGACTCTCATCAACCTAATGAGATCCTGTTTCAAAATTAAAAAAAAAAAAATGGGGCTATGGTGTAGCTTGGAGGTAGAATGCCTCTGGGTTCAATCCTTAGCAACACAAAAATAAATAAATAAATAGGGCTGGGGGTATAACTTCGAGGTAGAATATCCCTGGGTTCAATCCCCAGTACCACAAAGTAACAACAACAAAAAACCTTTTTTGTGGTGCTGGGGCTAGAATTCAGGGCCTCACACTAAGCAGGTGTTCTAGCACAGAGCTACACCCCAGCCCTTGGATCAACACCGTGATGTAGCTGTGTTATGATCCTATAGATGGTGGAACTGAGCCAGGACCCAGTCCCAGGCGGTCTAATGACAGTGCTCACTGGTGTCCCTAAGCTAGGAGGCCTCTTTCCCCTGAGAAAAGGGCAATGTCTGGCTCAAAAACCAGTCAGGTTTGCAAATACATCTCCGTGTCATCTTCTGCACAGGGCTCCAGGGCATTCTGGGAGAATCCCTGACTTGGTGTCTGTCACCATCCTGATCTCTGTCTCGGCCCTGCTCACACTGACTTGCAGTGACCTGTCCAGGGTCTGGTGCCCTGGAGTGGGTGAGTTCTGCCAGGGCAAAGCCCAGGTCTGCGTACGTCTGGACCCCTGTGGGTCTCTGCTCCCTGTAATGGAACAATAATGACGGCCTCTCCCATTCGTGTGCCAGGCTCTGGGATACCCGCCTCGTGCATATCATCTCTCTTAATCCACCTGATGGTATCTGTGGATTTCCACCCATTTCTTTCTTTCTTTCTTTCTTTTTTTTATGGTACTGGGGCATTCTACCTCCCAGCTATAGCCCCAGCCCTATTTTTTTTTTTTTTTTTTTTTTTTTTTTTTTTTTTTTTTTTTTTTTTTTTTTTTTTTTTTTTTTTTTTTTTTTTTTTGGTACTGGGGCATTCTACCTTCGAGCTACACCCCCAGCCCTATTTTTTATTCTTTATTTTTGAAACAGGGTCTCACTAAGTTGCGGAGTGCCTTACTAGGTAGCTGAGGCTGGCCTCAAACCTGGATCCTCCGGTCCCAGCCTCCCAAATGTTGGGATTATAAGCGTGCACCACCATGCCCAGCCCCGGCCCTATTTTTTATTTTTATTTTGAAACAGGGTTTCACTAAGTTGCAGAGGGCCTCACTAAGTAGCTGAGGCTGGCTGTGAACCTGCGATCCTCCTGTCTCAGCCTCCCAAGTACTGGGATTACAAGCGTGCATCATCACGCCCGGCTTATATTTATTTTTTGAAAAGAATTTTTTTTTTTCTTCAGTGCTAAGGATCAAACCTAGGGCCTCATACATGCTGGGAAAATGGTCTTACCACTGAGCTGTATCTCCAGCCCTGTGAAAATATTCTTGAGCCAAGTGTGGTGGCCCATACCTGTCCCAGTACTTTTGAGGTTGAGACAGGAGGATCACAGGTTTGAGTCCAGTCTCAGCAATTTACCAAGACCCTGTTTCAAAATAAAAAAGGGCTGAGGGAGCCGGGCATGGTGGTACATGCCTGTAATCCCAGTACTTGGGAGGCTGAGGCAGGAGAATCATAGGTTTGAGGTCAGCCTCAGCAATTTACCAAGACCCTGTTTCAAAATAAAAAGGGCTGGGGGAGCCAGGTGTGACTTGTAATCCCAGTACTACTACTACTACTACTACTAATAATAATAATAATAATAATAATAATAATAAATAAAAAGAAGGAGCTGGGCATGGTAACGCACACTTGTAATCCCGGTACTTGGGAGGCTGAGACTGGAGGATCACAGGTTCAAAGCCAGCCTCATTTACATAGTGAGGCCCTCCACAACTTAGTGAGACCCTGTTTCAAAATAAAGGATAAAAAATAGGGCTGGGGGTATAGATTGGAGGTAGAATGCCCCTGTGTTCAATCCTCAGTACCACAAAAATGAGATAAAATAAAACAAAATAAAATAGGGCTGGGGTGTAACACAGAGGTAGAATGCCACTGAGTTCAGTCCCCAGTCTCAAGAAAAGAAGAAGGCTAAGATTAAAAGCAAATCAAAATTGAGTTTCAGCTTTCTACTGGGGAGTGGGAGGCGGACTCCTAGCACCCTCAAGGACTGGGGACTCTGCGGTGGGGCCTCAGGGCCCGGGCAGCTCCTGGTTGGCATGCACTGAGGGAGACAGAACAGAGGGGCCCAGGCCCCACAGCAGGGCGAGGCCGGGCTGGGTCTGGAAAGGCCTGTGGGGTTCCTTCACTCCTTTGTGAACATTAGCTCAGATTCTCTTAAACTCTTGGAGCCTCGGGGCTCAACCTGTAAAACAGGTGGGGCGATCTCCAGTCCATAGGATTGTTGTGGAATTGAGCAAGATTCAGTGATAAGTGGCCAGCATGGAGCTGGCACGGTGTCTGTCCCATAAATGCTAGCTCTCCCCACCTTGCGCAGAGCTCTAAGCTGTTCTGAGCAAATCCAGCAGATAAATCCCATAGTCAGCAGCCTGGGATTGGAGACCCTGCCTGCCTCCATCTTCCTCTGTGGCCTTCTCCCCTGAGGGAGGGGGGTTCCTGAGTACCCTTCCACTGTTTTTCCCGCAGGGGCCCCTCCCACCCCCAAAAAGCTGAGGCTCCTACCCTGGAGCTTGGAGCATTTGCTGGGGGCTGCCCTTTCTCCTAGCTCCCCACCTCCCCCACTGCTGAAATCTTACCTGCCTGTAAGCCCCACCTCCTCCCACCCTCTGCCAACTCCCAAATTGCCCTGTTCACAGGGCTTAGGGGAGCATTCTAGTTGTGTGTGTTGGGGAGGGGGGAAGTGGCTCAGTGCACAGGTATGCACCGGGCACCTATGGGAAGGCTTCTCTCTCTTGAAGGTTATGTTCCAGGGTGTTTAAATAACTTTATTGTCTCAACGCTATATTTGTATAGTGCTTCACCTAAAGTTAAAACAGAGCTGGGTTGCCGGGCATGGTGGTGCATGCTTGTAATCCTAGTACTTGGCAGGCTGAGACAGGAGGATCATGGGTTCATAGCTAGCCTCAGCTACTTAGTGAGGTCCTCTGCAACTTAGTGAGACCCTGTTTCAAAATAAAGAAGAAAAAAATAGGGCTGGGGGGTGTAGCTCAGAAGTAAAATGCCCCTGGGTTCCATCCCCAGTTCTGCAAACAAACAAAACAAAGCAAAACAAAATAAGAACAGACTGGGTGTGGTGGCATGCACCTGTAGTTCCAGCACTTGGGAGGCTGAGGCAGGAGGATCATCTGAGCCCAGGAGTTTGAGGCTAGCCTGAGCAATATAGCAAGACCCAAAGGCTAGGGATGTAGCTCAGTGGTAGAGTGCTTGCCTGGTATGTACGAGGCCCTGGGCTCCATCCCCAGCCCAGAGAGCAGTGGTCCGTATCATGGAACGCCTGGGCAGAGGGCGAGGGCAGCTCATGCCTGGCCCGTGCTCTCCGTGCTGCTGGTCAGTCTCTCCTCTGGTGTGTGGCCGGCCTCTGCCATCACATTGTCAACTCCTGGCCAGGAGGGGCCAGGCCGACCTCTGAGGCCTTGCAAGGAACTGGCATCAGGAAATGTTTGTGGATGGACATGTGACATGGCGGGAACGTGACGGGTCGTGCCATTCTGCTGAGTTGAGGAACGCTGGGTGGGAATCGGGATTATTAGCGGCAGCCATCACAGAGCCCTCGTGGCCCAGCTAATGAGTGGTTGTGTGTCCTGGGGATGGGAATCCTTGGCTTCCAGAGGGTAGGAGGGGCAAATTTGGGAGACAGTTGGCACAAACAGGGGACTGCTGTTGTGCTAAGCAGGGGCAGAGAGGTCACAGGCTGAGTGGAGGGAAGGGAGCTGGTAGGGCTGAGCTGGGGGCAGGTCGAGGGGGCCTTTGGGGACACTGGGTTTTGTTTTTTTTTTTTTCATGCTCCTTGTGCCTGTGGGAGACAGGGCATACTCCTGGCTCCCTTGGGAACGGGCTCCCTGAAGGAGACCAGCAGCATAGAGAACGCTGAGATAGGCTCTCAGACAGACAGCCCACCGGGGAAGGGGGAGCCACAGAACAAGGCCTGAGCCCACGGGAAGACCAGGAGGCGCAGGCTGGCCCAGGCGTGGAAAGCAGCCTAGCTGTTAAAATAACCTCATGTCTTCAGCCAGTCCTAAGCAGCATAAAGAAAACAAAGCAGGGTATCCCCCCAGAGGGCAGGGGGAAGGAAGCCCACTCAAGACTAAATGGTCAAGGAAGGCCTCTGGGAAGAGTGACGGACTTTTTTTTGTGTGTGTGTGCCACTGGGGATTGAACCCAGAGACAGTCTACCTCTGAGCTATACCTCCAGCTCTATTTTATTTTTATTTTTATTTATTTTATTTTTATGGTACTGGGGATTGAACCCAGGGGCATTCTGTCTCCAAGCTACACTCCAGCCACACACACACACACACACACACACACACACACACACACACACATTTTTTGTGTGTGTTTGGTACTGGGGATTGAACCCAGGGGCATTCTACCTTTGAACTACACCCCCAGCCCTATTTTTATTCTTTATTTTGAAACAGGGTCTCACTAAATCGTGGCGGGCCTCACTACGTAGCTGAGGCTGGCCACAAACCCGTATCCTCCAGTCTTAGCCTCCCAAGTACTGAGATTATAAGCATGCACCACCATACCCCGCTCCCAGCCCTATTTTTTATTCTTTACTTTGAAACAGGGTCTCCTAAATTATGGAGGGCCTCACTAAGTAACTAAGGCTGTCCTGGAACCTGCAATCCTCCTGTCTCAGCTTCCCAAGTTCTAGGATTACAAGCGTGTGCTACCATGTCCGGCTTATTTTTATTTTTTTTTATTATTATTATTATTTTTGTGTGTGGTACTGAGGGTTGAACCCAGGGTCATTCTACCTCCGAGCTACACCCCCAGCCCTATTTTTTATTCTTTATTTTGAAACAGGGTCTCACTAAGTTGCAGAGGGCCTCACTAAGTAGCTGAGGCTGGCCACGAACCTGGATCCTCTGATCTCAGCCTCCCAAGTACTGGGATTACAATCGTGTGTCACCACGCCCAGTCATTATTTTATTTATTTATTTATTTATTTATTTATTTATTTATTTATTTGCGGTACTGGGGATTGAACCCAGGGGAATTCTACCTCCAAGCTACATTCCCAGCCCCATTTTTTATTCTTTATTTTGAAACAGGGTCTAAGTAGCAGAGAGCTTTCTTAAGTAGCTGAGGCTGGCCACGAACCCAGATCCTCTGGTATCAGCCTCCCAAGTACTGGGATTACAAGTGTGTGCCACCACACCTGGCTCTGATTTTTATTTTGAAACAGGTTCTCACTAAGTTATGGAGAGCATCCCTAAGTAGCTGAGGCTAGCCTCGAATCTGCAATCCTCCTGAATCAGCCTCCCAAGTACTAGGATTACAAGCATGCACCACCATGCCCGGCTAAGAGGTAACTTTTGAGTTGTAACCCAGGCCATGATCAGGAGGCAGCCATCGAAGATCTGGGCGTATGATGAAATGAAAGAGACTAACCGGTAAACAGGTAAGGTGTGAATCAAGTCTCCCACAGGTAGGGGCCAGGTCATAGCAGGCCCCGGGAAAGAATGTGGATTTCTCCCATGGGTATATTTTCAGTAGCTGAGGACACATCACTGTTAACAAGCCGCTATAGGAACCAGGTGCAGGATACACCATGAGGTACAGCTGGGCTCAGAATACAGTCAGGGGGTAGTGCTGACCGGGACTGCTCAGGTTTTGTTTTCGGGTATTGGGGGTTAAATCCAGGGGTGCTCTGCCCCTGGGCAGCACAGTCTCACTGAGTTGCTGAGGCTGTCCTCGAACTTGTGAGCCTTCCCATCTCGGCTTCCCAAGCCTTCATATTTTTTAAATTTTATTAGTTACAGAGGGCGTCACTAAGTAACTGAGGCTGACCTGGAACCTGTGATCCTCCTGTCTCAGTCTCCCAAGTACTGGGATTACAAACCATCAAGCCCAGATGAGATATATACTTTGTTTCTGTGATCTGGTTCCTTTCTTTCTTTTTGTTCCCCCCAGTACTGGGGATTGAACCTCTGAGTTCCACCCCCAGCCCTATTTTTTATTCTTTATTTTGAAACAGGGTCTCACTAAGTTGGGGAGGGCCTCACTAAGTAATTGAGGCTGGTCACAAACCTGTGATCCTCCTGTCTCAGCCTCCCAAGTACTGGGATTATAAGCATGTGCCACCACAGCTTTTTTTTTTTTTTAAATTTTGAGACAGTGTCTCACTATGTTTCCCAGGTTGGCCTCAAACTTGTGATCCTCTTGCCTCAGCCTCCTGAGCCACTGGGATTACAGGAGTGCCCCACCAGGCCTGGCTGCTGAACTGCTCATGTTTTGAATATGGGGGTGGCAGGAAGAGCCCTTTTCCAGTGAACCCGGATTTGTGCGAACCGAGTCTTTCTCAACCTAGTGCCCCGATATGGAGCAAAGAGGCCATCCGTTCCCCATCCAGCCCCGGCCCCTGGTTTACAGGGGGGGGGGGGTCTGAAGACTTTAGAGGTCACCTCACCCAGCCCCCAGGAGAGGAGCTGGAAATTCTCCAATCCTGCTGGCGTCCAGCCCCTGGCCTGGGACTCAAACTTGGGCCTCTTGTGTTCCTGTGACTTTGTCCTTCTGGAGCTAGAGGAGGTTGGGGGTGGGGGGACTGCAGCCAGGGGGTGACCTGACCTGGCAATGCCGTGTAGTCACCTGGGAGAAGCTTCGTTTTTTTTTGTTGTTGTTTGTTTGTTTGTTTTTTGCGGTACTGGGAATTGAACCCAGGGGCATTCTACCTCTGAGCTATACCCCCAGCCCTATTTTTTTTTCTTTATTTTGAAACAGGGTCTCCCTAAGTTGCAGAGTGCCTCACTAGGTAGCTGAGGCTGGCCGCGAACCCGGATCCTCCGGTCTCAGCCTCCCGAATGCTGGGATTACAAGCGTGTGCCACCATGCTTGGCTTGGGAGAAGCTTCTAAAAGGAGAGGCCTCTGGAGGCGGGGGTGGCCCTGCAGGTGCTCAGAGGTGTCTGGAGATGGGCAGGGCCTCCCTGGGTGCGGGTAAATGCGCGAGGGCAGTGTCTTCAGGCTGACAGGCTTGGCGAAGCCTGTGTGGGCCGCTGACCCTCTGTGGTCTTGGGAGAGTCCTAAGCAGGAACTGAGAAGGAAACCATAGAGAGACTTCCTGCCGGGCCTAGGGAAGCCAGGATGGGCAAGGCTGGGCTCACCCGGGCCCAGCTAGGTGTGCGGGCCTCCATCCCAAGCCCACTCCACAGGGGCTGGTGGAGGCTCCTTCAGAGGAAGAATGAGGAAAGGCGGGAAGTAGAGTGTGGTGGCGCATGCCGGTAATCCTAGGCTTTGGGAGGCTGAGGCAGGAGGATGGAAAGTTCAAGGCCAGGTTCAGCAATTTACCAAGATTCTCAAGTGATTTAGTGGGACCTTGTTTCAAAACTAAACCAAAAAGAGGGACAGGAAGAGACCTGGATACTTTGTAGTGCTAGAAGGAGACCACATCAGGCAGCCTGAATTGAAGTCGGCCATGGTCCACCAAACTTTAGTAAGAGTACCAGCCGTCACCTCTGGCTCCAGGCTTCTTCTGGGTTAAGTTGCTTTTGTGTAATGTTATCTGTATTATCCCTATTACAAATGAGGCTCTTAGAGTTTAAGAAACTTACCAAGCATCACATAGTTAAAAAGTAGCAGAGTTACCAATCTGTAGTGGCACAAGCCTACAATACTAGTACTTGGAAGGCTGAGGCAGGAGGATTACAGGTTCGAGACCAGCCTCAGCAATTGAGCTTCAGGAACTAAGAGATCCTATTTCAAAATAAAAAATAAAAATAGGGGTGGGGGTATAGCTTGCAGATAAAATGCCCCTGGATTTGAACTGGGTGGGGTGGCACATGGCTGTAATCCCAGTACTTGGGAGGCTGAGACAGGAGGATCACAGGTTTTTTGTTTTGTTTTGTAGTACTGGGGATTGAACTCAGGGGCATTCTACCTCCTAGCTATACCCGCAGCCCTATTTTTTTATTCTTTTTTTTTTTTTTTTTTTTTTTTTGTGGTACTGGGGATTGAAATCAGGGGCATTTTACCTCCGAGCTATACCCCTAGCCCTATTTTTTATTCTTTATTTTGAAACCGGGTCTCACTAAGATAGGGCGTGCCTCACTAGATAGCTGAGGCTGGCCTCGAACCCGGATCCTCCGGTCTCAGCCTCCCGAATGCTGGGATTACAAGCGTGCGCCACCACGCCCGGCTTATTTTTTTATTCTTTATTTTGAAACAGGGTCTCACTAAGTATCGGAGTGCCTCACTAGGTAGCTGAGTCTGGCCACGAACCCAAATCCTCCGGTCTCAGCCTCCCAAATGCTGGGATTACAAGTGTGTGCCACCACCCCTGGCTCAGGATCACAGGTTTAAGGACAGTCTCAGCAGGTAGTAAGACTCATCAACCTAATGAGACCCTGTTTCAAAATAAAAATAAAATAGGGCTAGGGGTATAGCTTGGAGGCAGAATGTCCCTGGATTCAATCCTCAGGAACACACACACACACACACACACACACACACACACACACACACACACACACAGTGACAGAGTTGCTGGCTGTGTTGGCACATGCCTATAATCCCAGAATTTGGGAGACTGAGACAGGAGGATTGTGGGTTCAAGGCCAGCCTCAGGAATTTAGAGAGACCCTCAGCAACTTAGTGAGATCCTGTTTCAAGATAAAAATAAAATAAAAAGGGCTGGGAGTTTATCTTGGAGGTAGAATGCCTGTGGATTCAATCCCTAGTAATCTCACATGTGCGGGCCTGCACACACACACACACACAGACACACAGACACACCACCACCACCACCACCACCCCCCCAGTGGCAGAGCCAGCATCTGAAGCAAGCCTCTTTGCCATGGTGTGCTATTGCCTCGGGCTCCCTGCACCTCCTTGGCCTCCTCTCTGGGCCTGCAAATCAATGGAGTGGAATACGGGGGCCCAGGGAGTCCAGGGCCTTTGCAGCTCTCGCCTGTGCCCAGTGTGGCTTCTCCAGCCGGATGGGCAGACGGGCGAGCGTTTCAGGGCCGGGGCTTGGGGAGCTTGTCTGGGAGCCACCTCCTGCTCCAGCCTGGCTGAAGTGGCTCCGGGCCGCAGCCTCCTCTGAGGGAGGGTGGGTGTAAGCGCTGCATGAGTCAACTCAGGCAGGCGACGTGTCTCCAGAGGGCCTGGCACACCCGGGGCTGGCTGGCTGCGTCTGGTCAGAGAGGGAGGAAGGCTGCCTCTTCACAGTCCATCATCCCCTCTTTGTTTGTTAAATGCCTCCTAGGTGCCAGACTCTATTCTGGATATTGGCTGCACAGTGGTGCCTGAAATAGCATTCACTCCCTGCCTTCATGCAACTTAGTTCTCTAAGTGGGGGGTGCAGACCAAAATAATAATAATAATAATAATAATAATAATAATAAATAAAGTAAAAAATTGCCATATACAGTATGTTTGTATCAGAGGGAAAATGGAGTAGATAAGGGAGGAGGCAGGAGGGGATGGAATCTTAAATTAGGGGACAGGGAGGCCTCCCTGTGAAGGTGACCTGATAGTTACCAGGAGCTACGAGGGAGGAGGACAGCGGGCTAAGGCCCTGAGGTCGAGGCCTTCCATGTTCCTCCAAGAGACCAGCAAGATGGCATGGGCGAGCAAGAAGGAAGCTACTAGAGCTGAGGTCAGGAGAGGAGGAGCGGGGAGGGGGGACAATGGAGGAGGGCCATTTTCCAGGTCTGATCTTGACATTTAGTAAGACTCAGATTCCTTTGCAAAATTCCACGGGTCTGGAGTACCAGGTGGTCCTGTGGGGTCTGAAATTAGGGAACAGATACAAACATCAGGTTGGAGAGGTATCCGGAGGGCTGCAGCTCCTGTGTCAATGCAGAACAGTGGAACCCTGGCAAGCTGGGACTCCACACTTAATACCCAGTCTGGTCGCCCCTTCTGCCTGGGGTGGAAGGGTGGCCAGGGGAGCTGGCCATACCCTTGCACCACTTGGGAGTCGATTCCAGGAGGGATCTTGGAGAACTAAGGGGGAGAGGGAAGGCAGGCCCTGTGCTGCTGGAAGGAGGTAAGATTTCCTTTGCTTTGGAACAGCCTCCTCTCCCCGGCTCCGTTTTGCGTCACGTCTGTTTCTCCTTAGAGCTTAGCTGCAAAGCTCTTTAGAAGGACTCACAGCTTGGACTTATGGGGGAGTAGGAAGGAAGAGGACTTGGACCCAAAATGCAGCTTGTCGGGTGACGGGTGACGGGGTGTGGAGAGAACCCCCAAAGGAAAGAGTGGGTGGAGACTATGGGAGGGATAAGGGGAGGGTCCCAGGAAGGACTTAGCAGCCCTGGGGTGGGATGGGGCAGGGAGCTGACCAGGATCTTCCCTGGGGGAGGGGGGGAGGTGCCGCTTTCAGTGTGGGAATGGGGAGGGAGCAGATGAAGAATGAGGAGGAGAAGCTGGGATGCTCACTGCAGATAAGACATTTTGTTCCTAGGGCATCTGACTGGATCGGGAAGGGACAGCGGAGGTGTTCTGGCCAGTTCCAGCCTGCAGTCTCAGTCTGCAGGTGCTAAGAGCCCCAGATTCCCCTCCTTTAAACCATGGAAAGAATTTCTATCCAATCATTGTCCTCTAAGAGGGTTGAATGACATAGCCACCTCTCCCAGCACCCTGCTCAGTAGGTGCTTAGTAGGGGCCGCAGAGGAGGAGGCCCCAGGGGTGACAGCACCCCTGTTCCCTCCTCCCAGGCCTCACTGTCTGGGCTGATGTGGAGACACACACTGGGCTCTGGCCAAGGGAGTGACTGGTACCCAGAGCAGCTACATGTGGCCAGGGCACACCAATTGGTGCCCAGAGTTGCCAAATGTCCGAGACTCCACAACAAGTCAGGAATCTGGACCTCTAATATGAAACCTGCCTGTTGGAATCAATTCACAAAACAAAAGCAAGAAACACCATGTAGGCCGGCCACCTAGCTGGTACTCCCCCACCCCAACCCCCAGCAAAGGTGGTCCTGCAGGAAGGTCGCCAGGTGACTGATAGATGTTTCCTGGGAGAAGCCTCTTCCTCTCTCCTGCTCTTGGAAATGACCCTTTAACCCAGCTTCTTAGCAACGGGGACATCTTGCTAGCTGTGTGGTCCTAGGTAGAACCCGTGCCCTCTCCGGGCCACAGTCGTCTGGCCTGGGAAAAGACCTGGTCTGTAGGGCTCCCACAAGTTTGGACAGCCTGTGACTAAGTCCCTCAGGCTTGAGGGAAGATGCGGTCATTATGGAAATGCGTCTTCTCCGGAAATGGGCTTCCGGGGTTGGAGGCCTCGTGCTCAGGTGTTTTGGTGTCCAGAGCCACAACTGTGTGTGCGAGAATGTAGGTGTGTCATAATTTGGAGCTTTGCACGGCACAGCGTAAATATCATTTTAATAACCCTGTCCTGGAACATTTCATCCACTGGAAGCCGGTAGGAAGCCTTAATTAATTACCCCTGTGACCTGGGGAGGGCAGGGTCCTTCTTCCCCACTTAGTTAAGGAAACCCAAGTCCAGAGCTGGGAGCTGACTTGGCTGAATGTGAACCCCAGGGCCCCTGACTCAGGGTTAATTCCACGGCTGCTGTGGGGTTCCTTACTCAATGAGGGAGTGCAAGATGAGGATTTGAGACTCTGCTCTGTTTGCAGTTTGAGCCACCTGGGGGATTGGGCAGAGAAGAAAAGGGTCGGCTCTTTGGACTTCCCCCTGGGAAGAGTGTACCCCTGTATCAGTCTGGTGTGTGTTTTCTGCAACGCTCAGAGCCTGAAGGTGGACTGAACCCCGACTCTCTAACATCTTTCGCCGTGCAGGACACATGCCCCAGCCCACTGACCTAGCACTAGAAAGGAGAAAACCTAGCAGGGGGCGAGGGGGCTTTGCGGGTAGAACCCCGGCTTTTGAGCGCCCTCCTCTCCCTCTTGCCCCCCACCGGGTCTCTCCACCGGTACCCCGGGCTAGTCTCGGGGTGGCAGCGTCTGCCTGCGCTCCCCCGGGGCCCCACGCGCGGATCTGCGTTTCTGTACAGTGCCCCCCCCCTCCCCGAGCCCGGGGATACTGCGTTCCCAATGCTGCGGGCTCTCGCTGCTTCCCCGGGCTGGGGGGGCGCGGGCCCTTTAAATCCTCCGGGGCGGCGGCGGCGGGCCGGGGATGACATCAGCGGGCGGGCCCGGGGCTCAATGGGAGCCGGCGGGTGCGCGCCGGGCGGGAGCGCGCGAGCCGGCGGCGGGGGCGGGCGGCCGGGAGGCGGCGGCGGCGAGAGCCCAGAGCCTGAGCCGGGCCGGGGCGAGCGGAGCGGAGCGGAGCGCGGTGCAGCGGCGGCGGCGGCGGCGGCGGCGGCTGGGCCGGGAGAGGCTGGCGCGCCCGGCGGCCCCGCGAATCCTCCGGCATCCGCCCCGGCGGGCCGCCCCCGCCCGCGGCAGCCCCCCGAGCAGCGGCCCGGCACCGGCGTCTTCCCGGCGGGGTGAGTATTGGGGGGCCGCGGGCCCGCGGAGGGGCGCAGACCCGGGGGGAACCGGGGCTGCCTCCGCCTCTTTGTTTTTGCTGGCGGAGGGCGGGCGGGGAGGGCCACACGCGCGCTCGGCCGGCTGGGGGGGCCGCCGGGGCGCCGCCCGCTCGGCCGGCGAGGACAAAGGCGCGGCCGGGCCGGGAGGAGGGGGGCTGTTATTTTGCTGGCTTGTCTGGGGGGGGACCCCCGGTCCCGCCCGCCTCCGCTTCCCCGCTAGACCTTTCAAGGCCTCGGCCGGCCTCGGCGGCCTCGGCGCTGTGACCTGGGGACGCTGAGGGAGGGGGCCCGGCGCTGGGGTGCTGGGGGCGCCCGAGACTGTTGATTCTGACTCGGGCTTCCCGGCCAAACCCCGGGCTTCTTTCTGTGGGTTTCACCCGACCGTCCGCAGCTCCCCCCTCTAGGGGCCCGGCTGCCCAGACCCAGGGTCGGCGAGCTGTCTGCGTGTTGGATGGGCGCGGTTGGGGGGTCCTGAGGGTGACGGGGTGCGGGGTACCCAGGCCACTGGCTTTGTTTTCTTTTGTGGAGAAAGGAAGGGGTGGGGGCTGTTTATCAGATGGGATTCTCCCATTTCTGTGTGTGACAAATTCAGGTTCTGCAAGTCTACAGAAGCAAAACTGTTGGTGCTAGGGACGGAAGAGGGGTTCCCAACTCCTCCCGATGCCCAAACTCAGCACCCGAACAGCCCCCTCCCCAACTTGGCCCTTCGTTTTCTTACATATTTTCTTCTTGGCATAACCTCCCCCTGGGGAAAAGGATTGAGGGAGAGAAAAGGGGTGATACAGCCAGTGTCCAAGTTACTTCCACTAGGTGCCTGCCTGTGATTGGGCTCCTTTGCCTTCAGGTCTAGGGTATCCCTTTAATTTTTATTTTAATGGTCTAGTGACAGGGCCAGCTCTGGGGAAGGGGGGAGATGTCAGGAAGTGAAAAACCTGCCCAAATGCCGGGCTGGTTGGTAGTTTGTCTTCCTGACTGGCTCAAACTCTGGACTCTTCATGTCCGCCTTTTTTTTTTTTTTACTTTGTTTATCTCCCCCTATCCCTTACCCCACCCCCATGGGAGAAGCAGGCTGAGAACTGGAAAGCTGCTCTCGCTCTTGAATGAAGTCTTCCCCTTCTTTTGGGGGGTTTTTGGGAGCGAGAGTGCTGGAACAGACTAGGCTCTCCCTAGGGCCCAGGGCCCCCAGGGCTGGGGAGACCCTGCAGGGCTGGGTGGCTAGTAGATAGTGGTTGTGGGGTCCTGCTGGGCTGCTGGTTGGGCCCCCTCTCCCCTTCCCTGCAGACAGCCCAGTGAGTAGAGAGGGGCTGGGGGGTTCTGTGCAGTGTATTTATGTAAGACACCCAGACAGAGGGCACGGGTATTTATATAACCCGGCGTGGGTATTTATGTAATATAGGATGCGGGTATATTTATGTTCCGTTCCTAACCCTCGGCTTCCCCAGCTGCTGTGTGTGGTCTCTGAATCGGCGTTGGTGGAGAGCGAGCAGGCTGGGGGTGTTGGTGTGTACTCACCCGGCCCCCCAGCGGGGCTCACCGTGTGTGTGTGTGTGTGTGTGTGTGTGCGCGCGTGTGCGCACGCCTGCTTCTTCTCTTTCTTCCCTCAGCGGGTACACACTGGGAAGCCGGCCGGCGTGTGGATGTGGGGTGTGGGGTGTGTGGCGTGTGGGTTTCCTGCAAATGTGGCAGCAGCAGCACCTCAGCTGGTCCAGGCCAGGCGTGTGGGCAGAGGCCCTTGACGGAGAGCCCAGAGTTTGGTTGGCACCGCATGGAGGCTACTTCCTTGTGTCCGTGGAAGGGCTCGAGGCGGCCCCTGGGGAGCTGGGCTGGCCTGTCCGCCCTGGGCAGGAGCTCTTGGCTCTGCTGGGGCGAGGAGTTCCGACCTGGCCCTCAGTGGAGTGTAGCTCTCCTGGCCCCCTTCCCGGGTGGCCTGGCTGCTGGGGTGGCCCTTGTCCTGGGGAAGCTCTCCTATCTTGCTGTTTTGCCTCCCAGCCCGGGCATTAAATAAGCTGTGTGTGTGGGGTCGGGGGCACCAGGTGAGGCCGCAGGGCCCCTGCCCAGTCCTGGGTGAGACTCTGCCACTGACTTGCTGCTGGGTGGCGTGGCTTCTCTGGGCCCGAGTTCCCGTCTGTAAAAGGATTCCCCTCTGGGTCATTCACAGCGGCTCTCCCGTAAACATGCCACATGCCGCTATCCTGGGCACCCCCTTCCTCTCCCTGCTTCGTGGTCTGCTGTTCCCCCAGCAGCTGAAACTGCCCGTAGGCCTTCCAATCTCCTGGTTTGCCAGCCAGGACCATGGGTGCCCAGACCTCTGCACCAGACCAGCGCAGAGGGGGTCCCTGCCAGGGAGGCCCAGGCCCTGTTGTACTCGGGCTTGAGGTACCCAGCGCAGGTGGCAAGAAGGAGGGACACTGCTCATATCAGAGCCCCTGCAGGGACTGGCAGCTTAAAACCTGGCTTGGGGGACACGCACACACACACATCCAGGGGCTGTCTTAGGAGACCCTCCCTCCTAGTCTTGAAGGAAGTGAGACCCAGAGGGTCCATTAGGAGACAGCATGGAGGGACTGTGAAGATCTTGGTGTCACGAGTAGAGGGGGAGATGACCATAAGATCCCCCCTTTCTGGAGCGAGATCACACCCTCTCCTGCAGGACACACTGGGAACTGAGAGGGCCTGGCGCCAGAGCAGAGGCGGTGCTTGGGAAGACCAAGCCCGGTGGTGGAGGCCTGGCCTCTGTTTCTTGGCGTTTCTGAGGGGCTGAGGAACTCCTTTGGGGTCCTTCCCTCCAGTTTGTCCTCCCATCCCTGGAGGTGGTGGCATGGTGGCACCATGATGGCACCCCCAGAATGGTCACCTCCTACATCTCCCTCCTCGTTATCCCCTCTATCCTAGGTTTTCCTTGCAGGGTCTTGGTCCATTGTGACCAGCCTCCCAGAATGAGCGTCCCCCAAAGAGTTGCTCACTGGGCTGTTTCCTCCTGGGCCTTGGCTCTGGTCCTACCTTTTGCCAGGGCGAGCTGAAACCCGTGCTGAACCTGCCAGCTGCTCCCCAGATGTGTGGGAGTGTGGGCTATTGGACTGCCTGACACCTGGCTGCCCACAAGCAGCGGGGCCAGATTGCTTCCTGGACAGTGGGAGGGAGAATGTCCGTCGTCTGTGGCTGTGCCTGGCCTTCGGTGGGGGCGGGTGGGGTGCAGCAGGCAGGGCCCGCTGCCCCGCTCCCCATTCTCTGACCCTGTGTATTTGCTTCCCTCTGCAGCAGGAGTGAATCATGGAGCTACGCGTGGGGAATAAGTACCGCCTGGGACGCAAAATCGGGAGTGGGTCCTTCGGAGACATCTACCTGGGTAAGTGTTCCTTGTTCCTAACCCTCTGGGATGGCCCTGGGGACCAGGAGGAGGAGACATGCTGGGACTTCAGGGTCTGAAGCTGCAGCTCTGCTCCAGTGGCTTGTCTTGCTTCCAGGGCCGGCCCAGAGTGTTAGGAGGCCTCAGGTGGACGGGAGGCAGCCCGGGCTCCTCTCCTCCTCTCGCCGTCAGCAGGCAGGGCTCCCACTTGCTGAGCTGGGCAGAGCTGGGTATTTTTAGCTTCCATTTCTGGCTGCAGTGACCTGGGTCTCCGGCTGGGCGTGGGAAAGCCCAGGCTGGGTTGACATCCCCGTGTCTTGCATTCTGGGAAAGGGATGCTGGTAGACAGACATCCTGGGCTACTGCTTGACCCCTAGTGAGGCTGTCCCTGTGATCTGGCCTCCTGGAATGGCCAGGACAGGCTTTGGAGTGACATGGTGTGGGGGGGAGGGTCTGGTCCCCCTGGGAGCTCGCCCTCCGGATGTGCTTCCTGTTGAAAATCTGAGTTCTGTTGTCATTTTAAACAAACTACTGACTTATCAGCCCTCTCCTGGCCTGGGAGAAGTGAGGCCTGTATCTTTAAACCCCACATTCTCAGCCTCCCGCAGGCATGGTCACAGGGCAGCTGCTGGTCTGGACAGGGCTGGTTCTTGGACAACTGCAGATTGAGGGGGGCTTGGAGTTGTTAGAGTAAGGTGGCCAGTTCCCCTGGGGTTTATCCTCTGTGCTCTTCTTGTGCCCTCAGCACAGTCCTGGGCCACATCTGCACCCGTTTCCCTCTTTGGAAAATGAAAATGAATCAGTTATCACTGAGCTCTTCCCAGGAGGCAGGGTGAGGTTGTGCCTACCCCTCCCCCAGTCCACTGGGCACCCAATGGAGACCTGTCCAGTGAACTGTGAGAAAGTGGGGACTGTAAGCTGGGGATGGTGGCGCACGCTTGTAATCCTAGTACTTGGGAGGCTGAGACCAGAGGATCCCGGTTCGAGGCCAGCCTCAGCTACTTAGTGAGGCCTTCCGCAACTTAGTGAGATTCTGTTTCAAAATAAAGAATAAAAAATAGGCTGGGCATGGTGGCATACGCTTGTAATCCAGTACTTGGGAGGCTGAGACAGGAGGATCAGGGTTCGTGACCAGCCTTAGCTTTTTAGTGAGGCCCTTCTCAACTTAGTGAGACCCTGTTTCCAAATAAAGAATAAAATAGGGCCGGGGGTGTAGCTCAGAGGTAGAATGCCCCTGAGTTCAATCCCTAGTACCGCAAAAAATAAAATAAAGACTAAAAAATAGGGCTAGGGATATAACTTGGAGATAGAATGCGCCTGGGTTCAATCCCCAATACTGCAAAAAAAAAAAAAAAAAAAAGTGGAGATTATAAGCTTGGTGTGGTGGCACATACTTGTAATCCCAGTACTTGGGAGGCTGAGACAGGAGAATCCCAAATTCTCGGCCAGCCTCAGCAACTTTGTGAGGTTCTCCGAAACTCAGCGAGACCCTGTTTCAAAATAAAAAATAAGCTAAGGCTGGGAATGTAGCTCATAAGTAGAATACCCCCCCCCCCGCCCAGTTCCAATACCCAGGACCACAAGAAAAAAAAAAAAAAAAAGAAGAAAATAAAATAAAATGGGGTCTGTAGCAAGCAGGAGCCATGCTTTTGATGACAGCTTGGTAGAAGCCTGGAATTTGGGAACTGGGCCAGGTTCAGGTCCCCAGGGTTTTCCTCATTCCTGTGTGATCTGGGGTTTTGCTTTCCCTCTCTGAGCCTCAGTATTATCTGTGCAGCAGGGGTCCTATCTCCTCCAGTTTGTGAACCTGGGGTTGGTGAAAAGAACTGTCCTGCCATTAAGCCCAGGACTGAAGGGCTCAAAGTCAGCTCTTGGCACAGACAGGCACCTGTCCTAGACAGCACCCGGTCCAGGCCCTCTTTTACAGAAGGAAAATGGAAGCCCACAGCCCAAGGTCATTCATTCAGAAAAGCCAGTGTCCCTGGTTGGTGTGCGGCTCCCTGGAGGAGGGACTTCCTGTTTATCCAGACAGTCATCTTTGTTTTTAAAACTAAGTCCAAAGCTGGGCGTGGTGGCGCATGCTTGTAATCCCAGTACTTGGGAGGCTGAGACAGGAGGATCCTGGTTCGTGGCCAGCCTCAGCTACCTAGTGAGACCCTCCATAATTTAGTGAGACCCTGTTTCAAATAAAGAATAAAAAAATAGGACTGGGGGTGTAGCTTGGAGGTAGAATGCCCCCTGAGTTCAATCCCCAGGATCGCAAAAAATAATAAATAAAATAAAACTAAGTCCAGATTTACTCCTGTTTGTGCCAGTCCTGGAGTAAATCTGACCTGGATTTGGATACAGATGTTTCCTTTTTTTAGGGGGGGGGGAGTAACTGAGGATTGAACCTAGTAGCATTCCACCTCTGAGCTACGTTTCCAGTCCTTTTTCTTTTGAAATAGGGTCTCTCGAGCCGGGCGTGGTGGCGCACGCTTGTAATCCCAGCATTCGGGAGGCTGAGACCGGAGGATCCGGGTTCGCGGCCAGCCTCAGCTACTTAGTGAGGCACTCCGCAACTTAGTGAGACCCTGTTTCAAAATAAAGAATGAAAAATAGGGCTGGAGGTGTAGCTCGGAGGTAGAATGCCCCTGAGTTCAATCCCCAGTACCGAAAAAAAAAAAAAAGAAATAGGGTCTCTCCAGGTTGTTGAGGCCTCTCTTGAAATTGCCTGATCCCCATCACGCCCGCTGGTGTTTCCTTATACTAGCTGTATGGATGCCCTTGAGCGAGTGGTAACCTCTGCCCGCCCTGACTTCTCCATCTGTGAGATGGAACTGTGAGGAGTAATGATGTATAAACTACCTGGGTGTGCCCGGCCGCCAGTGGTGTTCTTGAATTGTGCCTCCCCTCAACCCAGGCTGAGTTGGAGTTGCTGCTCTCCAAGGAGCCTGGTCTTTGGCCCATGCAGGGGAGGGGAGCCAGCTCCTCCGGTGTCCAGGCCTCACTGGGTGCTGGGGTTTTGGGGCCCTGCCCTCATGCACCCTTCCAGGCCCCTCTGCTGCCCTGCCCTCATGCACCCTTCCAGGCCCCTCTGCTCGTAGTGTGGAGACGGTGACTGTAGGTCCTCCCTGGCTGGCCTTGCTGGCTGCCTTTGTTCCGAGCTCTGGCCACATTCTCGTCACTGGTACCTGGGCCAGGGCCTGACTCCAGATGGCCTCTGCAGGTGGGACCAGACAAGGCTTCCAAGCCCTGCTTTCCAGGATCCACACGGGGCAAGCACGCTGCGGTGTGGTTCCCTCGGGCCCCTTCAGGGGCCCTGCCCCAGCGTCCTAAGCGGGTGGCCAGGAGAGAGTGGCTCACTTTATTAAGGTTCTCAAGTTGGCCGCACAAGCTCCAGAGGTGGCCAGGCCCTGCCCACTCACTGGCTTTGCATCCCAGGAATCTCTAGACCCCCTGGAATCTCTGGTCCTCAGCCCTGGAAGGTTCTGGGAGTAAGTTGGGGAGGGCAAGGCGCCAGGCCTCTGACACTGAGAGGTGGGCTCCAACCCCCACCTGCAGTCCACTGGGGTCCCTGCTTGTGTCTGGGCAGTGTCCTCGGTGACCCCCCATGAGGCCGTCACCCCCTCCCTATCTACAGCTTCCTAAGGTTCCTTCTGGCCCATGGAGGGCCAGGCCCAAGCCCTTATCTGTATCCACACTTGCCTGGGGGACTGACAAGTCCCCTTGTGGGGCCACCGATGGGCCACATTCTGTGCCTGAAATGGGGTCATTTCTTCTGGCTTCCACTGGGGTCCTGCCGGGAAGCCTGCGGGCCATCTGCTCCCCCGCCCCCCTGCCCTGGGCTCCCCCGGTGGCCCCCACGGCTCCACACGCTGCAGCAAGCTTTATGGGATCAGTGGCCCCTGTCACACCCGCAGAAGGTGCACTGAGCGCCAGCAGAGCCTGCCCACCCAGCCAGGGCTTAATGCCCGTCGGCAAAATGGATGAATGAGATGCTAGGGGATTGGGATGTTGAAAAAAGGGGAGCTTTGGCTCCTTACATTTCAAATCTTGGTGTTGCCCCAGCCAGTTCTGTCCGGTCTGGGCCAGATCCTTCCACCTTCCTGAAGTGAGGAAGACCTAGAGGCCGCCAGGTGGGTGAGGGGCACCCGGTAAGAGAGGGGCCCTGGCGGGTGCTCAGTGCTTGGTTCAGAGATTTTGTGTAACCGTGTGGCCCTGTTCCTGGGAAGTTGTGTGGCATACGGTCATCTGACCTTTGATGTCTTCTTTTTACTTTCTTTTGTGGTACTAGGGATTAAACCCAGGGACGTTCTACCTCTGAGCTACACCCCAGCCCTAACTTATTTTTATTTTTGAAACAGGGTCTCACTAGGTTGGTGAGTCTCACTACTTGCTGAGGCTGTCCTTGAACCTGTGAATCCTCCATCTCAGTCTCCCAAGTACTGAGATTACAAGCGTGCGCCACCATGCCCAGCTAATGTCTCCATTTTTCATGAGTCAAGAAGAGATACCGAGATACAACAGGATGATGTTGGGCTCAAAGGGACAAAGAAAAGAGCCCAGTCTGTCGTCCACCTCCCCGCACCTGGTGCCAAAGGTCCTGTCTCAGGCGCCGTTGGTCTCTGCACCCTGCCTGGCAAGGTTGCTTTCAGCTCCTGCCTAGACAGCTGCAGTGGCCTCCTGGGTCTTTGCCCCACCGTGAGTCCCCACCAGCCCCTTCTGGTACACCAGTGACTCTTGGTGGGCGTGATTTTTGTCCACCAGGGCACGTGTGGCAAGGTCTAGAGACATTTTGGTCATTACCGCCTGGGGGGAGAGTGACTCCTGGTATTCAGTGTGTAGAGAAGGGGCGCCGCGCCATGCCCCACAGCGAGGTGTTCTCATGAGACCGAGAGCCCTGCCTGTGCCTGGCCGGGGCCCGCAGGCAGAAGGCCAGAGTCTGAGCTGGATTCTGACTCTTCAGCTCTCCCCTGTCCTCTCTTCCGTCCGCCATCTTCAGCTGCTGGGGTCCCGCTGCACTCCTCCCTCTGCAGGCTTTGGATGTGACCTCTTCTGGCACAGTCCTGCCCCTGTGCCCCAAACCTGCAGCCTTCCCTCCAGGGAGATGCTTCTTCCCCCAGAGGGTCGCCAGCACCCTCTTCCTCTGATGAGTGGAGCGGCTCGTCCCTAGCCCAGACCAGTCCTCGCTCAGCAGCCCTCCCACCGAGGGCTAGACCCGCCGCTAGGCATGGCTGTGCCCTCAAACAGCCTACAGAGCTCAACTCCAGGATTTGCAGGGGAGGCATCGCGGCCACAGAGGGCGAGGTGCCTTATTCGAGGTCCCAGGCCAGAGGTGGCCAAGTCAAGATTTGACTGCAGTCGCTGGCTCTGGAGTGAGCACTCCTGCCCGCTGCGTCCTCCTGCCTCTTGGGCCCATGGGGAGATGGGGCACGCCAGCAGACTCCAGGGCCCCCCGGTACCATAGCCTCACTGTACCCCAGAAACCTGTGCCTGCTGCTGTGTGGTGAGTGCTGATGTGTCAAGAGCACTTGTAATCCCAAGCATTTGGGAGGCTGGGACCGGAGGATCCGGGTTCGCGGCCAGCCTCAGCTATCTAGTGAGGCACTCCGCAACTTAGTGAGACCCGGTTTCAAAATAAAGTAAAAAATAGGGCTAGGGATATAGCTCGGAGGTAGAATGCCCCTGAGTTCAATCCCCAGTACCGGAAAACAAAAAAATAAAACAAAAGTATGTGTTAAGTGAAAGAAGCCAGTCACCAAAGACCACAGATTATAATGATTCTACTCTGAAATGTCCAGAATCAACAAATCCACACAGGCAGAAAGTAGACTAGTGGTCGCCAGGGGCTGGGGGTGGGGGGCACAGTGTTACGGTTGTAATGGTGCCGTGGGCTTTTTCTCTCCACTCAAGATATATTAACAACATTACTACTAAGAGGTATTTTAGGGTGATGAAAACATTCTCAAATCTATTGTGATGGCTGCACAACCTCTTGAACACGCTCAAACCCACCAGGGCTGAATAATATACTAAGTAACTATATCTCAGGAGAGAGGCTATAAGAAGTGGCACCCTTTAACAAAGTTTCCAGCACGGCTGCTTTTTTCCTTATTCTTTTCAGTGTTTCTTTCTGTAGCTGCAACCCAACTCAGGCGTACTTCCCCACCTTTTTTTTTTTTTTTTTTTTTTTGGCAGCTGCAGGAGAGCACAGAATACACGTTCTGATTTTTTGCTTTTTCACTTCCTGTGTCTTGGAGATCTACTTCTGCACTGAGAGCTTCCTCATTCTTTTTCCACTGTGTTGTTTTATGGATGGGCCATTCTTTAACCAGTCCCCAGTTGATGGACATTTGGGTCATTTCCAAGCTTTTGCTGTTGCAAACAGCCTCCGGTGGACAGCCCTGTCCAGGCCTCGTTTTGTACGGTGTAAGGATGTCGGCTAAACCTCGGAAGAGGAGCTGCTGGTCGGGGTGGGGGTGGGGGGCTGCAGTGGGGACCGACTGGTTCACACTCTGACCACCTGGCGAGGAGAGCCCAACTGTCCCATAGCCTGGCCAGCAGACATCCGCTATCTATTGTGGGACTTTTGACAATCCTAGCTGAAAAATGGTCTTTGGGGATCATTTTAATTTGCATTTCTCTTATAAGGAGGCTCCTATGAGTCAGCCATTCATATTAATGATCTCTTTCTCTGGGTTGTGTCTCTTCACATCCTTTGCCCTGTTTCCTGTTGAGTCTTTTTCCTACTGGTTTGTAGGAGCTCATTATCTATTAGCTCTTTGCCTGTGATAAGAATTGCAAGTGTGTTTTTCTTACGGCTTTATTTTTGCTATGCAGAAGGGGTTCCTTTTTGGAGAGGAGGGGACCTTTCTTTATTATGGCTTCTGGATATTAAGTGGGAGAATTAAAAATCAGTTTGTGGCCGGGCACGGTGGCACATGCTTGTGATCCCAGTACTTGAGAGGCTGAGACAGAAGGATTACAGGTTTGTGGCCAGCCTCAGCTACTTAGTGAGGCCCTCCACAATGTAGGTAAGACCCTATTTCTTTTTTTTTTTTTTTTGCGGTACTGGGGATTGAACTCAGAGGCATTCTACCTCCGAGCTATACCCCCAGCCCTATTTTTTATTCTTTATTTTGAAACCGGGTCTCACTAAGTTGCAGAGTGCCTCACTTAGGTAGCTGAGGCTGGCCGCGAACCCGGATCCTCCGGTCTCAGCCTCCCGAATGCTGGGATTACAAGCGTGCGCCACCACGCCCGGCAAGACCCTATTTCAAAATAAAGAATAAAAATAGGGCTGGAGGTGTAGCGCGGAGGTAGAATACCCCTGAGTTCAGTCCCCAACCAATACACCAAAAAAAAAAAATCCGTTTGTGAGAAGCCCTTCCCCGCACGCAGCCCAGTTGAAAGGGGAAGCTGTGCTTGTCACTTGTTGGCTTGATATCCCTGCAGTCTTGTCTTCCTTTGCAGAGGTAACCACTAGCTGATATTTTAAATTGTTCCCTTTTGTTGAGGTCTTATCACATGTTTATATCCCTAAACTATATCTTAGTGTTGCCTGCTTTGAAATGAGACAAATACAACTGTACCTTCATCTGTCACTTGCTTTCTTTCCCTTTTGTAAAAACTGAGGTGAATCTTTCTTATTTTTTTTATTTTTATTTTTTTGTGGTACCGGGGATTGAACCCAGGGGCATTCTACCTCTGAGCTACATCCCCACCCCTAATTTTTATTTATTTATTTTTCTTTCTTTCTTGTGGTACTAGTGATTGAATCCAGGGAGTGAATTCTCCCACTTAATATCCAGAAGCCATAATAAAGAAAGGTCCCCTCTTCTCCAAAAAGGAACCCCTTCTGCATAGCAAAAATAAAGCCGTAAGAAAAACACACTTGCAATTCTTATCACAAGCAAAGAGCTACTTCTGAGCTCCACCCCAACCCGAATTTTTTTTTTTTTTTTTTTTTTTTGTGGTACTGGGGATTGAACTCAGGGGCATTCTACCTCCGAGCTACACCCCCAGCCCTATTTTTTATTCTTTACTTTGAAACAGGGTCTCTAAGTTGTGGAGTGCCTCACTAGGTAGCTGGGGCTGGCTGTGAACCCGGATCCTCCTGTCTCAGCCTCCCGAATGCTGGGATTACACGCGTGCACCACCACGCCCAGCCCAATCCGATTTTTTATTCTTTATTTTGAAACAGGGTCTCATTAAGTTGTAGACAGCCTCACTAAGTAGCTGAGGTTGGCCACAAACCCAGATCCTTCGGTCTCAGTCAACCAAGTACTGGTTTATTACAAGTGTGTGCCACCACGCCGGCTTTATTTTTTATTTTGAAACAGGGTCTTGGTAGGTTTCTGAGGTTGTCTAAACGGCTATCCTCCTGTCTCAGCCTCCCAAGTACTGGAATTACAGGCGTGCACTACCCTTGGGCTTGTGGTGAAATTTATGTAACATAAAATTAGGCATTTCAAAGTGTTCAGTTCAGTGACTTTTACTGCAGTGTCATGTAATCACAGCCCATCTGGTTCCCAAACATGTTCCATTACCCTAAAAGAAAACCCCTTACCCCTCTAAGCATCCACTCCCTATTTCCCCAAACCCCTACCCCTGGCAACCACTAACTTTTCTGTCTCTGGATTTGCCTGTTTGGACATTTCATACAATGGAGTCATACACTATTTGTCCTTTTGTGTCTGGCTTCTTTTATTGAACAGAATTGTTTGCAAAATTTGTGTGTGTGTGTGTGAGAGGGGGGGGGGGTCCGTACCTTATTCCTTCTCGTGAATAATATTCCACTGCATGGATGGACAAATTCAGTCTTTCTGGTCGTCCGTTCATGGGCCTTTGAGTCATTTCGCTGCTTGGCTCTTGTGAAAAGTGCTGCTGCCTGCTGTCTGCGGCCGAGCTGAGGAGCTGCAGTGGTCTGGTTGCTGTGACATTGTTGTCCGTCCCTCTTCTCTGCCCTCTGGGATTCCTAGTGTGACCACCTCACTGTCCACCACTCTGCTACTGCCAGGCCCTGGTCATTGGTTCCCATGTATGTCCTTGTCCTTGACCCCCGGAGTCCACAGGGCCTGTACTCGGGATGGGGTTGCTTGGCCCAGGGTTTGCGACTCTCCACCTTTGCCGGAACATGCAAAATGGTTGTACCAGCCTGGATCAGCTCCTCCCATCCCGCCGTCTTTCTTCTCCTCTTGGGATTTCTCCTGGTTGTGGTGTGAGCCAGCTGTGCCAGAGACATGTCCTGACTAGCCCCGTCCTCCCCCGGCGTGACGTGTGGCTTCATTCTTTCTTAGTTCTTACACTCTTGTGCTCCCTGACCTTCTGTTCAGTCGGCTTGGGTGCTGTTGCAACTGTGCTCTGGTTTCCTGGAGCTAACCCCCCTGCCCCACAGTGCCCCCACCCCTGCAACTCAGTTCACCTGTTGTAGCTGGGGAAACTGAGGCAAGGTACTGTTTGGATTTGGGCTTTCTTCTGACTTTGTGAGCCACCGGGCTCTTGGGCAGAGCCCCTCGGGGCTGAGGCAAGGTCGCAGGAGTGGGGTAGGGGAGACACAGAGATGCAGGCAGGACCCACAGAGCTGGGGTTCACTCGAGCCCACTGCTTACGGCCGTGTGACCTTGGGTGGGTCTGTTTTCTGGTCTGTGCAAGGGGATAGAGGCAAATGAGGGGCACACTGGGGCAGAGTGCGGGGCCATCTTTGGGGTCAGCACTGATGTGGGCGGGCGGGGGCTGGTTGGGCCCATCTCTTCCTGAGCCCGGGCAGCTCAGATTGCACGGAGTGTACCTCGCCCCTCCCCACCAGGCTTCAGGCTGCTTCTCTACACCCTTCACCCGACACCCCCCATCATGCCTGCCCGGTCCCCAGGATCCAGCCCCGTCCTCGGTAGTCTGAAAGCCTCTCTCTCCACTTGGGAAGCCTTCGCCGAGCCCGCCACATTCCCGTGTCCCCGTGTCCCACAGCCGCCCTCTTCTTCAGCCTCCCCGAGAGGCACCGAGCTCTGCAGGGCCAGAGGGACGTCCAGTAGGCCCCGGGCACGGCCACACGGCTGGCTGGGAGTGACCCTGGGCCGATGCTTCCTCCACCCTGCAGGTGCCAACATCGCCTCGGGTGAGGAGGTGGCCATCAAGCTGGAGTGCGTGAAAACCAAGCACCCCCAGCTGCACATCGAGAGCAAGTTCTACAAGATGATGCAGGGGGGAGGTGAGGCGGGGCCGGGGAAGTTCTACAAGATGATGCAGGGGGAGGTGAGGCGGGGCGGTGGGCAGCGGGCGGCGGCGGGTGGGTGGGTGGCCCGGAGGAGCGCGAGCACTGCTGACCGAGCCCTCCTCCGCAGTGGGGATCCCGTCCATCAAGTGGTGCGGGGCCGAGGGTGACTACAACGTGATGGTCATGGAGCTGCTGGGGCCCAGCCTCGAGGACCTCTTCAACTTCTGCTCCCGCAAGTTCAGCCTCAAGACGGTGCTGCTCCTGGCCGACCAGATGGTGAGTCCCCAGTGCCCTTCCTTCCGTCCTGCCAGCCCTGCATCCTGCCTCCAGAGGAGCAGGGACAAGGACCGGGACACGTCTGGTTCCTGGGGTCAGAGGGCCTTGACCACCAGCTGTGGAATCCAGAGATTGTTTATTTAAAGTGCAGACCCCAGGCCCAGATCCAGACCTGGGCAGGGCCTGGGGTCCCGCGCCCTGGGTGATGTTAACAGGCCCAAGTCCTGTCCCAGTATGGCAGCCAAAGGTGAATTGAAAAGCCTCTCTGAGCCTGTCACCTGGTGTGTCAGTCCTTCCCTGGGTTGTTGTGGGATTAAGTGGGGATCCAGGCAGTGCCCGGGCCAGAGCCAGTGGTAGGTCCTATAGGCTTTATACAGGGGACTTGTGTGTGTGTGGGGGGGGTACTGAGGATGGAACCCAGGGACATTCTACCTTCAAGCTACACACCCAGCCTATTTTAGTCTTTTATTTTGAAACCGGGTCTAAGTTGCGGAGGGCCTCATTAAGTTGCTGAGACTGGCTGTGAACCTATGATCCTCCTGTCTCAGCCTCCCAAGTACAGGAATTACAGGCATGCGCCACTGCACCCAGCAAGAGGGAAATCTTTTAAAAATACAAAACTATAGAACCATAGTCAGTTATGGCGGCACACACCGATAATCCCATCTACTTAGGCCAGGCGTGGTGGTTCATGCCTGTAATGCCAGTACTTGGGAGGCTGAGCCAGGAGGAGCTCAGGTTCACGGACAACCTCGGCAACTTAGCAAGACCTGATTTAAAATAAAAATTAAAATAGGGCTGGAAATGTAGCTCCATGGTAGAAGGTAGAATGCCCCTGGGTTTAATCCCCAGTACCAAAAAAGAGAGAGAGAAAGAGAGACCCAGCTACTAAAGAGGCTGAGTCAGGAGGATTGCAAGTTCAAGGTCAGCCTGGGCAACTTAGCAAGACCCTGTCTCAAAATTAAAAAAAAAAAAGACTGGGAGTTGGTTTTGGTGATGCACACCTATAATCCCAGTACTTGAGAGGCCAAGAAAAGAGAATCACAGGTTTGAAGCCAGCCTCAGCAATTTAGTAAGACACTGTTTCAAAAAAAAAAAGTTAAAGGGCTGGGGTTATAGCTCAGAGGTAGAATGCTCCTGGGTTCAATCCCTAGGACCAAGGGTGGGGGGGGCGAATGTAGCTCAGTGGTAGAGCACGTTTTGTCTAGCCTGTCCAAGTCCCTGGGTTCATTCCCCATACCCCCCCCCAAAATATTCACACATATGTAAAACCAGGTTCAGGGGTATAGCTCAGTGGTAGAGCATTTTCTAGCATGAATGAGGTCCTGAGTTCCATCCTGGCACCACCACCACCAAAAAAAAAGCATGCACACACACAAAACCATAGCTGGGTGTGTGGGCTCACATCTATAATCCCAATTACTCAGGAGGCTGAGGCAGGAAGATTGGAAGTTCAAGGCCAGCTTGAGCAATTTAGCAAAACTGTTTCAAAATTAAAGGGCCAGGGGTGTAGCTCAGTAGTAGAGCACTTGCCTAGCACATGCTATGCGAGGCCTGAGTTCAATTCCCAGTACCACAAAAATAAATAAATAAATTAAAAATATCCTTAGACTGAACTATTTATTTATTTATTTAGTACTGGGGATTGAACCCAGGGGCATTCTACCTCTGAGCTACACCTCTAGCCCTATTTTTTATTCTTTACTTGGAAACAGGGTCTCACTGAGTTGCAGAGGCCATAAGTAGCTGAGGCTGTCCTGGAACCTGTCTTAGCTTCCTAAGTGCTGGGATTACAAGCATGCACCACCACGCCCAACTAGATGGAACTTCAGACCTAGCGTAGACTGCAGATCTTGTCACACAAGCATTTTGTTCTTGGTCTACAGGCGGTCGGCAGAGTGTCTGCAGGTGCCCTCTCATTTCTAGCTGTGTGTATATGTAGAGTAGTCTCATCAGATTCTCTCAGGTGGAAACTCAGAAAAGCTCTGAGACATATCCAGCCATGCAGAAGCCTAAGGCCCAGAGCATTGTGTAACCTGCCAGAGGGCTTGTCACATGCACAGGTATTAATTTGAGCTTTTAAAAATCACTTAAGTTGGGTATGGTGGCCCATATTTGTAATCCCAGTACTTGGGAGACTGAGACAGGAGGATTGCCTCAGCAACTTAATGAGGCACTCTGCAACTTAGTGAGACTCTGTTTCAAAATAAAAAATAAAAATAGGGCTGGGAATGTAGCTCAGAGGCAGAGCTCCCCTGGGTTCAATCCCCAGTACCACAAAAAAAAAAAAAAAAAAAAAAAGAAAGAAAGAAGCCGGGCGTGGTGGCGCACGCTTGTAATCCCAGCATTCGGGAGGCTGAGACCGGAGGATCCCGATTCGCGGCCAGCCTCAGCTACCTAGTGAGGCCCTCTGCAACTTAGTGAGACTCGGTTTAAAAATAAAGAATAAAAAATAGGGCTGGGGGTGTAGCTCAGAGGTAGAATGCCCCTGAGTTCAATCCCCAGTACCGCAAAAAGAAAGAAAGAAAAATAGATCACTTAAAGAGCCAGGTGTAATGACCCGCACCTGTAATCCCAGTACCTGGGAGGCGAAGAAGACAAGAGATCACAAGTTCCAGGCCAGCCTTAGCAATTCAATGAGACTCTGTTTAAAAATAAAAATTAAAATGGGGCTGGGTGTGTAGCTCAGAAGTAATCCCCAGGAAACCAGGCATGGTGGCGCACACTTGTAATCCCAGTACTTGGGAGGCTGAAACAGGAGGATCGCTGGCTCGAGGCCAGTCTCAGCTACTTTGTGAGGCCCTGCACAACTTAATGAGACCCTGTTTCAAAATAAGGAATAAAAGATAGGGCTGGAGGTATAGCTCAGAGGTAGAATGCCCCCTGGGTTCAATCCCCAATATTGAGAAAAAAGAAATCACTTAAAGGGAAGAGAGAGCTGTGTCTCCCTGGCTGTGGCATCCTTTGAGGCCAAGTGCTGAGTCCTGTTTTTGTGCTGCTTCTCTCACTGCGCTGAGTGTAGGCTTCCTTGGTGCTCTTCCTGCTGCCTCTTCCACCTTCCTGGGTCTTGCCGCTCTCTCCGTCTCAGCACAGTCTGTGGCACCTTCAGAGTCTATCCTGGCGTCCCTGCCTCTGCAGCCCTCCCCGATCTGCCCCTTGAAATCACCCTTCAGTCCACAGACTTTTCTTCCCTGGCCAGGGCAGGGGCCTCCTGGGCATTTGCCGTCTCTGCTGCCTGGTCCTCGGCCCAGAGCGGTGGTGAGGGCCCCCTGCTGAGTGGCTTGCTGTCCCCTCCCCTCCCCAGATCAGCCGCATCGAGTACATCCACTCCAAGAACTTCATTCACCGGGACGTCAAACCCGACAACTTCCTCATGGGCCTGGGGAAGAAGGGCAACCTGGTCTACATCATCGATTTTGGCCTGGCCAAGAAGTACCGGGACGCCCGCACCCACCAGCACATCCCCTACCGGGAAAACAAGAACCTGACCGGCACTGCCCGCTACGCCTCCATCAACACCCACCTGGGCATCGGTGAGTGGGCCGCCCGAGCCAGCGCGCTGTCCCACCCGCTTCCGTCGGAGGTCTCAATTGGAGGCCCCCTGGCACTTTCTTGGTGAACTGCACTGAGAGAGTCCCCACCCTATCTGCCCAAGCCTGGACATACCCCACGTCCTCCCCTTCGTAAGCAGAGGTGTGTGTGCCCGCCACCTTCCCAAGCCTGCTTCATCCTCACACGGCCCCATTGAGCAGGGCCCACGCTTCCCATTTGCAATGCTGGGAAATGCAGGCCCCGAGGTTTGATGCCCAGTGCTTCAGGGTGCCCAGCTTAGCGAGTGCGGAGCGGATTTGACCTCAGCCCCGTGTCATGCCGTAGCTTGTGCCTTCTCCCCCAGCTGGGCCAGGTGTGGAGGTGGTCTGTGAGTCTTCTCATAGTTATGGAATGAATGAGTTGGAAAAGCTGGGGCCAGGCTGAGTTAAGAAGGCACTGCCCCAGGCCCTCCTCTGCAGGAGAGCAGCACCTGTGTTCTGGGGTTGCAGTGAGCCCGCGGGCGCTGGGAGGGGTGTCGCTGGGCACATGGGGAAGAACACAGCCCGAGGTGGAGCCAGGGCTTGCGTGGTCCCTGCCCCTCACTCATCTCCACTCTGCAGAGCAAAGCCGTCGAGATGACCTGGAGAGTCTGGGCTACGTGCTCATGTACTTCAACCTGGGCTCCCTGCCCTGGCAGGGCCTCAAAGCTGCCACCAAGCGCCAGAAGTACGAGCGGATCAGTGAGAAGAAGATGTCGACGCCCATCGAGGTCCTCTGCAAAGGCTACCCCTGTGAGTAGCATGACGGGAAGGGGTTCCTGTTTCTAAGGATGCAGTGAGCCCCTGAATCCATCCGGGGCTGCTATGGCCCTGGGCACCAGAGCATTAATCACCAGCACAGCACCCTGGGGAGCCTGGACTCCCCACACCCGGTGTCCCCCACCCACACTCGGTCCTCTCCCGACCTGAATCGTTGGAAGAGGGAAGGGATGTTTTTGTCCTGTTGCTTAGATCCTGTTGGGCCCGTTTTCACCATCGGCTCGTAAACATCCTTTGAGTTTACCACAGCTGTTGGTCTGGTGTCCGGGACCCCACATTGCTTGGTCAGAGCTTGTAGAGAGCTGTGCGCTCACTTCTGCGGAGCGGTTACTAGTAGACGCTCTGTCACTGCAGGGAGGGCTGTAGTTCTGTTCTCTCTTCATCCTGCCCCCTCTCAGGTTGAAACCATTTGTAGGGACAGTGGGTGGCTAAGGCAACAGTGGCCCCTGTGTCCCCGGGAGCACGGGTCTCACTGTGGCCTCCTCTGTCCCCGTGACCCCTACCAGCCGAGTTCTCAACATACCTCAACTTCTGCCGCTCCCTGCGGTTCGACGACAAGCCTGACTACTCCTACCTGCGCCAGCTCTTCCGCAACCTCTTCCACCGGCAGGGCTTCTCCTACGACTATGTCTTCGACTGGAACATGCTCAAATTCGTGAGTCACCTGGAGGCCAAGGCGGGCTTGGGGGACTGGCTGGGGAAGGCCCTGACTCAGAAGGCTAGAGTGACCTGGTGGCGGGCGGGGCTCCCTGCAGATGGGACTTACGAGCTGGACAGTGCAAGTGACCTCACCGCCGTCTGTGTAGACGGCCCGTGCTGCCGTGGCGGGCAGGGCCCAGGCAGGGTGCCACCTCTCTCCAGGTCGGGGAGGACCCGGCTGGGCCTCGAGTCACTCGTGGGTGCCCATGGAGGGGCGTGGAGAGCTCTGGCGGGCCCCCCTGCCGCCCTGATCGCTGCCTGCACCATCCTGCTCCTCTTGTTTTGCGCGTCCCAGGCGGCCGAGGCCCCCCTGGCCAGCCTGGACCCCTTCAGGGTGGCTTCTTTCTTCCTGGTCATGGGCCCCTGGGTCTTGCTGGGTAGTTGTTCTGTCTCCCTCTTCTAAGGGTCCCGGGGGGTGGGCAGGGGAGAAGCGTTCACCAGTCATGCCTGGAGCCCTGGAATCTGTGAAATCGTATGTCTTGTTTCACGTCTCTTCTGGAAAAGGGGGCTTCTTCGAGCCAGGCTCAGCCCCGTGACAGCGAAGCCATTGCACCGCCCCGCCCCCGCCCCCGGCCCTGGCCCTGCGCCGGGCCCACGTGCACACCCACGTACTGGTAAGGTTCCTCCAAGACCTTCTGAGATTTGCCACTTGCCTGGCAAGCACGAGGGATGGACCTCAGCTCACTCTCTCTGTCCCTTCTAGGTGCCCGGCGCCCCTGGGCACCCAAGGCCCCCCAGATAGGCCCGTGGAAGAGGTGGAGGAGGTGGAGGAGCTGCCTCCCCAAAACTACTGGCCTGTGGTCTGGACTCCAGGGCCCCAGTTCTGACATCTCCAGATGTGCCTTGGCCTAGCAGGGCCAGGCCTGAGGAAGCATCCGTTGGGATGGTGGGGGTGACACCCCGTTCCTGTTAACTGGAGGCGGCCCTTCAGTGGAGAGGGTGTGGCAGAAAAGGCCCTGCGTGGGATTCTCAGGAATGGACCGGCTGTCTGAGGGCCAGGCGAGGCCCGAAGAAGGGATGCTGGCCCCTCCCCGGAGGGATGGGGTGGGCACGGGCACCAAGACCAGGCTCGGAGCCGGACCCCGCTGTGCCGGCAGCCTCTGTATTGACCCTGCACTTATTAAACGACTCTGTCCCCGTCCTGGTGTGCCTGTCCTTTCACAGTAGTGTGGCCCTCGGCCCGCTCCACCAGGGGCTGAGGACCGAGGTTGACGCGCTGGTCTCTGTGTCCCAGGCAGTGGCCTGGTCCTATTCTTCAAGGGGACAGAGGTCAGAGAATGGGGTCTCATAGGACAGTGTCCTTGGGGAGAGGCTTGTGTTGCCCTACTCTTGGGGGCCTGGGCAGTGGGGTGTCCTCAGCTCAGAGCTGGGGCACCGGGGCAGCTCCTGTCATGGTGCGTCGTGCAGGGGCCTTGGGCACCAAGGAGTCGTTCATCCTATGGAAAGTCACCGCCGAGGCTGGATGTGTGAGGGGCGTGGCCCTTTGCCTCAGCACAGCTCCAGGAATGGATTTCACGTTCTCTTAGACCTGTGCCATCCACCTTGATGGCCACTGGCTACGTGGACCTAACTTGTAATTCATCAATCAAAATGGAAAACCCGGCTCTCTGGTCACACGGGCCACCTTGAAGCTCTCGGGAGCCGCAGGTGGCTGCTGGCTTAGTGGCCCCTGCGTCCAGCCAGGCAGATGGGGACATCGCCATCATCTTGGAAAGTTCTGCGGACGGCACCACGCTGGACGTCTCCTTCACAGTGCTCCTCCTGGGACTCTCCACCCAGCGTGATCTCAAGCGAGGCCAGGCGCCCCTCCCCACCCCGTTGCCAGTGCTCTGACCCCTTCCTGGGGTCCCCCTCAAGTCAGGTTCTGGGGTCCGAAGCTGAGCAGAGGCACCGAGGGCCTTATCCTTCACTGCTGATGTCTGACCCGTCACCACCACGGTGCTCAGTCACCACCAGCAACTCCCTGCCATCTACTGAACATGCAGGGAACTGGCCACAGCCTCACCCCGAGGAGGCCAGCACCAGCGCCGACCAGACAGGACTCCACAGAAGATTCTTGACCGTGACTTTGGAGTGGCTTCCCATGTTTGGTATTAGGGCGCTGGAACCCCAGACACCTGAAACCTGGGATGCCACTCAACGCACACAGCCATGCGTTCTGAAGTCCAGCCAGCTGGCCAGGAGGAAATTCCACACGGCCAGGAACAAAGGTCCACGCAGCAGGAGTGGATGCCTGTGTGGCTGTGATGTTGACCTTTTGTATTTTCTTGGGAGCAAATAAAGGCCAAAAAACTCCGTGGTGTCCATTTTGTGAGATGCTGCTTGGCCTGGGGAGGGTGGCTGCTTCTGCGTGGGTTCATAGCGGCTGCCGGGGCCGCAACCTGGCCACCCACGAAGTTCACTGGCTGCAGGGCTGTGCACCTCCGAACGTATCTTTTTTTGTTTGTTTGTTTGTTTGTTTACTGGGGATCAAACCCAGAGGCATTCTACCTCCGAGCTCCACCCCCAGCCCTGTTATTCTTTATTTTTCAAACAAGATTTGCAGAGGTCCCTCACTAAGTAGCTGCAGCTGGGCAGTAACCTGCCATCCTCCTGTCTCCGCCTCCTAAGAGCTGGGATTCCTAGCGTGCAGCGCCACGCCCAGCTTGAGCCAAATCATTTAGCCTCACTGAACTTCAGTTTCCCCGTTGAGGAAATGAAATCGCCCCTGCCCTGCAGGGTTGCTCTGACACTGCCCACAGGAGGCTTAAGTGGGTGCCACAGCTCTTGTCTCTCTTGGGCTGGAGTCAGCCAGCCTGTAATTGAGTGGGTGGAGCCCAAGGTGAGGGCCAGAGGTCAGGAGGTGGAGCCTAATGGTCCCAACCCTGCTTGCACTGAGGCAGTCTCCCAAAAGAGTAGGTGGCAGTATGACCCCAGCAGGTCAGGAGGCTCCGTGGCCAGGCCAGATGGGATAAAGCTGTCCACACCTGCTCAGAGCCTGCCTCAAAGGGGGGAGGGAGAAGCCCAGGAAAGGGGTCTGAGCACCAGCAAGGGGGATGCCCGTGGCCTGGCCTGGTTCCTCACGAGCGTTCAGGGGTCATTCTGGTCCTGGCCACTTCCCCCGTAAGTGCTTCCAGACAGGTTCACCCCCGTTTCCCCAGGACAGCAGGGCCTTTGCAGCCCGTTCCCCGGGGAGGGTGGGACTGTAGAACCCTCACGCCATGACCCTCGGGCAGGCCCCCTACTCAGCATGCAGCTCTCTCCTCCACAGATGCGGCCCCCCTCATGCCAGCCCCCTGCCCTTCCCTGTGGACGGCCCCAGGACCAACTAGGTAACAGCCAGGCGCTCCCGCTGCGCCCCTCTCTGGGCCTCTACTCGCTCTGCACTGGGGTGGCCGTGGCTAGGGGGCAGGGCCCCCGGGCCAGACGCCCTTCTCCAGTCCTGCCCATGGGCCTCCTTTTTCTCCCTGAGACATCTGGCCCCCTGAGCTCCCATCCCAAGGCAGGCAGCACCTCTGCATCGCCTGGGCCTCCTGGCTGGGCACCAGGGGACCCAGATCAAGTCCCGGCCCATCCTTTCCTCCCTGTCCGCTAGGTGGGCCAATGAACACCTTCCCTGCTTGATTTGGAAAGCTCGAGGGGCTGAGGGCTCTTGGTACATGGAGGGGCCAGGTTGGGAGGGCCAAGGGCTGCCCTTGGCCGTCTGGGGCACGAGCCCGTCTCCAGCTCCAGCCCCATGAGGCCAGTGCCGACGGACTCCCTCTGCTGCTCAGATCCCGCCTCTTCTTTCCGCTGGGTGTCCTGCGGCTTCGTTCCTCTGCACTGGGCGATTGAGGGTTGGTTCTGGCGCTCTTAGGCCGTGGATGTGAAGGAGTCTGGCCAGAGTTTCTGAGATGCTCTCCCAGCACTGCCCTGTCCTTGGAGGGTGCTGGGGCACAGAGCTCCCTGGCCTCACAGGACTGACCCATGTGTCCTCCTGTCCCTACAGGGTGCAGCCCGGAACCCCGAGGACATGGACCGGGAGCGGCGAGAACACGAGCGCGAGGAGCGGATGGGGCAGCTGCGGGGGTCCGCGACCCGGGCCCTGCCCCCTGGCCCCCCCACGGGGGCCCCCGCCAACCGCCTCCGCAGTGCGGTCGAGCCTGTGGCTTCCACCCCGGCCTCCCGAATCCAGCAAGCTGGTCAGTAGGGACCTCGGGCTGTGGGCTGGACCTGAGTGGGCCGGTCCCGCCAAGGCCCAGCTGATGGTGCCTCCCGATCACCCCCAGGCAATACTTCTCCCAGAGCGATCTCACGGGTAGACCGGGAGAGGAAGGTGAGCATGCGGCTGCACCGGGGCGCCCCCGCCAACGTCTCCTCCTCAGACCTCACTGGGCGGCAAGAGGTCTCCCGGATCTCAGCCTCACAGGTGAGCCACCCCCTGGGCCCCCAGGTGCAAGGCCGGCCTCTGGCTCTGTCCTCCCCGCTGCCCCCCGCCCCCCGCCGACTCCAGTAACCCTGGAATGAGCGCCTATCCTGGAGCTGGGGCTTGTCACTTACTCCTCCGAGGTCTCATTAGCCACACTTGTTGAGCAAAGTCAGAACCTACGGCTCAGAGAAGGTGTGTCCTGTGAGGGGTAGCACTGGGACCCAGCCCTTGCCACCGGGGGCCCCGCCTGGGCAGGCAGCAGGGGCTCAGAGACAGGTGCCCCGAGCAGCCCCTGGCATCGGGACGCCCCCAGGGATCCCCACCGGCACTGGCCTGAGCACAGATCAAGGAGCAGATGAAGTCCTCTGGCGGCCCCACTGAAAGTCCGTGTTCAGACCAGGAGGGTTGGTGGCGATCTCTGTCTGTGAAGCAGGGACATCCTAGGACGACTAGGGTCACACACCCTTCCTTTGAATTGATTGAGGGCCTAGCCGGGGTGGGGACCGAGCACCATACTGGGGAGAGACTTGCCGAATTGCTGCTGCCAGCAGCTCGGGACTTACCTTGGCTTACCCCCATCTCTCTTCCCTCTCTCCGAAGACAAGCGTGCCATTTGACCATCTCGGGAAGTGAGGAGCGCTGCCATCGGACCAGTGTTTGCTGAGGTGAGAGATTTCCGCTGCAGATGCAGCCCAGGTCTGGGAGCGCCAGGACCCAGCGGGTGGGGGGAGTGACACTCGGTGCCATGTATTCCCCAAGCCGAGGGTCCTCGAGGGAGCCCAGAACCTCAGAGCCTGCCCGATTCCTCGCCAGGGCTTCCCGTGCTCAGTCCTAATCCCTATGGGGGTTCATTTCTGCTGGAAAACCCTGTCCCGGCCCTTGGCAGCCATCACAAGGCGAGAGGCGCTCTGGCCGACGTGAGCTGGGTGGGACCGCCCTGGCTTCCCGAGCCTCACGGCCTGGGGAAGGGGGGTGCTCTTCAGATACGGGGGTTGGAGGTCTGAGCTCCCTGGGGACATGTGTGGTTGGTAGGCAGTAGTTTACCCTTGAAGGGACTCGGCCTCGTACGAGACACGGAGCATGATTCATCTATACGTAGTTGGGCTTACCTGCCTCAGACCTCAGGCCCAGAAGCCTGGGCCACACGGGGCAGATAGGTCCAGCATGACCGTTCACCAGGATGTGGGGCACCTACTGTGTGCTCGGCCTTGAACCAGCTCTGGGCCCTGAGGGCGGTGGCTCCGCAGAGATGAGGATAGGAGCTGCAGGGTCTGCTGGGCGGGGACAGCGCGGCTGGGCGCCTAAACTCTTCTTTTTTCTCCCTTCTAGTGACTTCACTGTATTTTCTTTTAAAAAACAAAACAAAAAGATGGAAAAAAAAAAACCACTTAAAAAGAAACCCAGCACAAAACCGACGATGGATTTTATTTCTTTGATTTATTTTGCCAATGACAAGAAGATGGGATGTCCTTAGCACTGAGGATTCTGGTTCCCTTACACCGCCGTCCCCAACCTTCAGGCTGCCAAATGCTCCCGGGCCACACCGGGTCACACCAGCCAGATGCCAAGGCCCAGCCCAGCCACCTACTCCTGCCGCCATGCCCGCCCGCCTGCCGGGAGGAGGCCCTCTCTGTTGGAGACGCAGCCATCGGGGTGGCCTGAGAAGCGCACGTCGGGAGCGGTCAGTGGAAGGCAGGTCCCACCAGGGTCACGCGCCTCGGAGCCAAGGAGACGCACACGGCCCCAAGATGACAGCGGCCCACCTTCCGTGTTGAGCTTCCCCGTGTCCCCCCGCATCGGCCCTCCTCCGCCTCTCCATGAAAACCTCGCACGGGTGGGGAGGCGGCGGGCCTGCGGGCCCCGTGTGCCTGTGTATGTTGACCTGTGTTCCCAGAGCAGCAGCTGCCCGCCCCGCCTGGCAGGCCGAGTTTCTGTCCTTGTCCCACTAGAAAGGACATGGGGGTGGACAGTGGCCTCCACATCCCTCAGGGCGCAGAGGGTCCTGGCTGCCACCATGGCCCCAGATGTCAGCCTGTGGCCGTCCCATCTTCCATTCCTACCCGGTCCTCGGGCAGAACCCATGGAGACCGTGTCCAGCAGCATCTGGCTCTGGGTTGTCAGTTATTTCCCTGGTCCTGACAGTCCCCTGGGTCCCCCCCCTCCCTGGGTCCTGCCTTCCTGAGGAGAAGCCTGGGGTCAGGGATAAGTGTTGGATTTATTCATCCTCCCTAGTTAACACCTGTTTTTGTTTCTTATTTTATTTTTGTTTGTTTTCTCCGTGTGTGTATTTCCTAATTTATTTACCTCTGTTTCCCCTTTTTCCTTTTTTTTAATTAAAGAGCAAAGCTTTTTATTACTTTGTAATTTAAAAAACTGAAAAAAAAAAATACTGAAGAACTTTGGGGGGAATTTTGTACTTTTTTCCTGTGTAAATATTGGACTTTTTTGAGCTTTATTGTGGTTGTTAATTTGAAGTAATAAAGTAGAAAAGGATAAAGTGACCAGCAGCCCTCTGTCCACCTCTTTGCCCTGGGGGTTTCTCCCCAGCTGACCTGGCAGCCGGTCTTGCCGGGAGCAGCGCCTGTGTGCTGAGAACAAGCCCAGGCCTGCAGAGGCGGAGGTGGCCGGGGCTGGGATCACTGTCCTTGTGTGCTTGAGCAGCGGTCAGTACGTCCGGGGGACTTTGTGCATACACAGGAGGCACCTGGACGTCTTGTCAGAGAGCAGCCTGTGATTTCTGGGGTTGGACTCAGTGCACACCCTGCCATGCTCTGTGACGGCCACGGCCCAGGCCCACACTCTGAAGCTCTGAAGCAAGGATTAAAGCCTCAGCAGTTCCTCATGGAGTCCTTTTTTTTTTTTTGGCACTGGAGATTGACTTGGGCATTCTGTCTCCAAGCTACACCCCCACACTTTTTAGATTTTTCCTCCAGTACTGGGGATTGAACCCAGGGGCATTCTACTTCTGAGCTATACCCCCGGCCCTAATTTTTTTATTCTTTATTTTGAAACAGGGCCTCACTAAGTAGCTGAGCCTGGCCGCGAACCCAGATCCTCCAGTCTTGGCCTCCCAAGTATGGGATTATAAGCATGCCTGCCTTAGTTTTTGTTTTGAAACAGGGTCTCACTAGGTGGTTGAACTTCTTGCTAAGCTGCTGAGGTCCTGGAACCTGCAGTCCTCCTGTCAGCCTGTCAGCTTCCCAAGTACTGGGGTTACAGGTGTGCGCTACCATGCCTGGCGAGTTAGGGCCTCTTGACAGCCCTGCCTTCCCACAAGACTTGCCTAGGGACTCTGCTCTGGGGTCAGAGCCAGGGCTGTCTCGCCCGGGAGTGTGTGTTCTCTCAACCCCTGACGGTGGGATCCGCGAGAGATACTGCCTGAGTTGGATTCCAGGGTTGAGGGTGCCCCAGGTGGCCCTGAGCGGCTCCTTCAGGCCAGCCTTGAGGAAGGGCGGCCCTCCACCTCGCCCACCTCTTGTCCCTACAGCTTGTAAAGAAAGAGGCCCATCTACCCAACACAATTGACCTTTCTACTTTTGTTAACCCAAGAGCCACTCTTGCCACTGTTCCAACACAGACAGCAAAGCCATCCGGCTGCTGGTCAGCCTGGGAGCCGGTGGAGGGCCCTGGGAGGCTCCTCCTGGCGTGCCGGGGTCCTAGGCATAGCTCAAAGCACCTTCTAGTACTGGCCTTTGAAGAAGACCTGGTCATCCCACAGCCTGGCTCACGGGCCTGGAGCGGGGGCTCCTGCTGCCCCCGCATGTGAGGCTTAGGCAAAGGTGGGTTCTTACACATGTCAAGGATCAGGGGTGTCACCCACAGCCAGGGAATGCCAGGGGCCCTGGAATTGCAGTGGTCAGCAAGACCCACTGGGGCTGGGTGCCAGTGGGAATCAGCTGCTCAACCCACGAAGGGCCATTTCATTCCCCCACGTCCAGGAGTCATTCAGTGCCTCTGAGCACCCGGCCCTCCCTGCCTCTGTAAAGACCTCACGTGGGTGGGGGGGCCCATACACCCCGAATATGTGTGCGCGTAATGACCTGTATTCCCAGAGCTGCAGGTGCACCGCCCCACCGGGCAGGCCAGGTTCCTGTTCTCACCCCCGAGAGAAGATATGGGGTGGACGGTGACCGCCACATCACATCCCTCTGGGCACAGAGGGTCCAAGGCAAGAGAACCCCCAGCCCCTCCCTGCCCTGCCCTGGGGACTCTGGGCTGCATGCCTGACCACACGGTTACCAACTATGGCCCCGAGGGAAAAATCTAAGAACCTAATCTTTTAATCTTTTTATTTATGTCTTTTACAGTAAAAACTGTAGTTCTGGCCAAGCGTGGTGGTGCACGCTTGTAATCCCAGCATCTGGGAGGCTGAGACCGGAGGATCCAGGTTCCTGGCCAGCCTTAGCTACCTAGTGAGGCACTCCGCAACTTAGTGAGACTCGGTTTCAAAATAAAGAATAAAAGCCGGGCGTGGTGGCGCACGCTTGTAATCCCAGCATTCGGGAGGCTGAGACCGGAGGATCCGGGTTCGCGGCCAGCCTCAGCTGCTTAGTGAGGTACTCTGCAACTTAGTGAGACCCGGTTTCAAAATAAAGAATAAAAAAAAAATAGGGCTGGGGGTATAGCTCGGAGGTAAAATGCCCCTGAGTTCCATCCCCAGTACCGCAAAAAAAAAAAAAAAAAAGAATAAAAAATAGGGCTGGGGGTGTAGCTCAGAGGTAGAACGCCCCTGAGTTCAATCTCCAGTACTGCAAAAAAAAAACCACAAAAAACTGTAGCTCCTATTAACGCGAATGTTTGCTTACTTGCTGTACCTTACAATGCATGTAAGCTTCAAAATAACAATTTTAACATTACTGCCAAAACTAAATCTATAAAGATTTTAGGCGGGCATAGTGGCACACACTTGTAATCCTGGTACTTAGGAGGCTGAGACAGGAGGATCGCAGGTTCGAGGACAGCCTCAGCAAATAGTGAGACTCTCATCAATCTAGCAAGATCCTGTTTCCAAATAAGAAATAAATTGGACTGGGGGTGTAGCTTGAAGGCAGAATGCCTCTGGGTTCAATCCCCAGTAACACACACACACATTTAAAGATTATATTTTTATCCTTAGAATATATCTCACTCTGGATGTGTCAGAGTAGTGCCCAGAAATAACTTTAGCTCTCTACTCTGTGATAACTTCATTTATTTATTTTTATTGTGTGTGTGTGTGTGTGGTACTGGGGATTGAACTCAGGGGCATTCTATCTCCGAGCTATATACCCCCAGCCCTATTTTTTATTCTTTATTTGGAAACAGGGTCTCACTAAGTTGCAGAGGGCCTCACTAGGTAGCAGAGGCTGGCCTTGAACCGGAATACTCCCGGTCTCAGCCTCCCAAGTGCTGGGATTATAAGCGTGTACCACCACGCCCGGCTTTGATTACTTCATTTTTAATAAGAAGTTAATGCTCCCCCCCACATACACACACACATCCCAATTTGGTTTAAGGTTGATTTATGGATGTGAGATGTTGGCATACACAAAAGTCACCCTTTATAAAAAGCTAAGCTGGGCATGGTGGCACATGCTTATAATCCCAGTACTTGGGAGACTGAGACAGGAAGACTGCAGCTTCAAGGACAGCCTTAGCAAATGGGAAGACTCATTAACCTACTGAGATCCTGTTTCAAAATTTAAAAAATAGGGCTGAGAGTATAGCTTGGAGGTAGAATGCCCCTGGGTTCAATCTCCAGTGCCACAAAAAAATATAAAATAAAATAGTCAGGCATGGTGGCGAATGCCTGTAATCCCTGTACTTGGGAGTTTAAGACTGGAAGATCGCAGATTCGAGGACAGCCTCAGCAAGTAGTGAGCCTCTGATCAACCTAGCAAGACCCTGTTTCCAAACCAGAAATAAAATTAGGTTGGGGGTGTAGCTCAAAGGTAGAATGCCTCTGGGTTCAATCCCCAGTACCACAAATAAATAAATAATAAATAAGTAAATTAAAATATAAAGCTATAATCAGAGGTTCACACCTGCCCAGCCCACTCTGTTCCTCCGAGTCATTTTCTCTGGTCCCCTCCCCGTGCTCCTTCTGCAGGGAGTGATGTGGGAGGGGGCGGGGCCTCATATCCAGGAAGTGACACTAGCTGAGGCCAGAAGAGCAGCCAGGGTGCATCACCTCTACAAACAGCTCATTACCGAACGCCAAACACAAACAGTCGCCAGGAAACTTTGCTCAGACCAGAGAGGGCAAGCATCCTCCTGGTGAATCATTTTCACTTATGCCACAAACACGCACAGGCTGGGCGCATGTGGGCGTTGGGGTGTTCGCCAGAGCAGGGGGGTGGGGAGCACTGGGCTGAAGTCCAGAGGGCTGGCCGGCCCCTCGGTGAGCTGGGGTACTGTCTGGGTCTTGGTTTCCTCCTCCACAAAGTGGGGGTGATGGTGCATCCTTTGCTCGTGACGATCCGGTGAGGTTAGTGTTTTATGATCCCCATAGTGTGTGTGTCTGTGTGTGTGTGTGTGTGTGTGTGTGTGTCTGTGTGTGTTTTACTAGGGATTGAACCCAGGGGCGTTCTACTTCTGAGCTATCCCTCCAGCCTTATTTTATTTTTATTTTGAAACAGGGTCTCTGTACTCAAACCTGTGTGATTCTCCTGTCTCAGCCTCCTAAGAACTGGGATTACAGGTGTGGGCCACTGCACAGCTTTTTTTTTTTTTTTTTCTGCAGTACTGGGGATTTTTTTCAGTACTGGGAACCCAGGGGCATTCTACCTCCGAGCTACACCCCCAGCCCTATTTTTTATTTTTATTTATTTATTTTTGTGGTGGTACTAGGGGTTGAACTCAGGGGCATTCTATCGCCAAGCTACATCCCAACCCTATTCTTTATTTTTTACTTTGAAACTAAGTTGCAGAGGGCCTCACTAAGTAGCTGAGGCTGGCCGTGAACCCACAATCCTCCTGTCTCAGCCTCCCAGGTACTGGGATTACAAGTGTGCGCCACCACGCCCAGCTCCAGCCCTATTTTTATTTTATTTTATTTTTTTTTTTTGCGGTACTGAGGATTGAACTCAGGGGCATTCTACCTCCGAGCTACACCCCCAGTCCTATTTTTTATTCTTTACTTTGAAACCGAGTCTCACTAAGTTGCGGAGTGCCTCACTAGGTAGCTGAAGCTGACCTCGAACCCGGATCCTCCGGACTCAGCCTCCCAAATGCTGGGATTACAAGCATCCGCCACCACGCCCGGCTCGCTATTTTTTATTCTTTACTTTTGAAACAGGGTCTCACTAAGTCGCAGAGGGCCTCACTAAGCAGCTGAGGCTGGCCGCGAACCCTGATCCTCCAGCCTGCTCTGTGAGAGGGCAACAACGCACTTCAAACCCGAGCTGCAAGTCTTGGCTCCCAGGGGCCCGCAGCCTCTTCAGGGGAGAGACTCAGCCTAGCAAATGGCTCGCCCCATCCAGAAGCCACTGAGAGATGCAGTGTCAACTAGGGACAAAGGAGGAAGGGAAGGTGTCTGGTGTCCGGGGCGGACAGTGTTTCAGAGATACTTGATCTGAGCCTTGAACTGGGAGTAGGAGTTTGCTGGGCACGAGGTGGAGGAAGCCATTTCCGGCTGAGGAAGCAGCATGTGCAAAGGTCCAGGGGTTGCTCTCCCTTTTGAGGATTTCTCAAGTACAGGCTGGAGGAGCCAGGAGCCAGTCTGTAGAAGTGAGCAGGATGGTGGCAGAGAGCTCTCCCTCTCCCTACCCTCGGGCAGTTCGTCCTTCTCCAGCCCTGGTTGCTTCATCTGTTTTTTGTTTGTTTGTGGGACTGGGGATGGAACCCAGGGGCATTCTACCCTATACACCCAGTCCTATTTTTTATTCTTTATTTTGAAACAGGGTCTCACTAAGTTGCAGAGGACTTCACTAAGTAACTGAGGCTGGCCGCGAATTCATGGTCCTCCTGTTTCAGCCTCCCAAGCACTGGGATTACAAGCGTGCACCAACATGCCCAGCTTCTAGCACAGGTCTTAAGAAGAGAAGAGTCAGAACAAGAGGAGAGAAGGAAGCCGGGTGTGTTGACACATTCCCGTAATCCCAGTATTTGGGAGGCTAAGACAGGAGGATCTCAGGTTTCATTCTAGCCTTAGCAATTTACTGAGACCCTCAGCAACTTAGCAAGACTTCATTTCAAAGTAAAAAATAAAGGACTGCGGGTCTAGCTCAGAGGTAGAATGCCCCTGGGTTCAATCTCCAGTACTAAAAATTTTCAAAAAGAGGAGAAAACAAGGCCTGAGCTCAAGAGACACTGTTAGAAGAAGGCGGGGTCTTTGGGCCTTGTGGACCAGTGTGTTGTGGGGGGCGAGGCCAGCAAGTATTCTGGAGGCCAGAGAACTCTTGAGGGGGCCAAAGACTGGACGCTTCCCGGTGCAAAAATCCAAGCCCTCATGCTGATGAGGTAGAGTAAAAGGAATAAAATTTAGGCAGAAAGGAGACAATTGGGAAGGAAAGGAAAAATAGCTTTGTTTCAACAGAGCCTGCTCATCCTAAAAAGCAAGGCCTATTCACAAAGGGCTGACTCCATTTTGGAAGTGTCTGAGGTGATTTCTAGAGCTTCATTTGTCTCAAAAGGAAGCCACTCACACCTGTTGTAAAAAAGACCCTACATAGCCGGGCGTGGTGGCGCACGCTTGTAATCCCAGCATTTGGGAGGCTGAGACCGGAGGATCCAGGTTCGAGGCCAGCCTCAGCTACCTAGTGAGGCACTCCGCAACTTAGTGAGACTCGGTTTCAAAATAAAGAATAAAAAATAGTCCTGGGGGAATAGCTTGGAGGTAGAATGCCCCTGAGTTCAATCCCCGGTACCGCAAAAAAAAAAAAAAGAGCCTACATCCCAGCCTTCCTGTCTCCACTCCTGATAGTCCTACCTGGGGGTTTTTTCCACTTTTTTTTTAAAACCTCAAGGACAGGGGACCAATATCCCATGCTGCCCCAAGTTCCGGATTCTCCACCCTAAACCCCCAAATCCAGGCCCTCTCCAGGTGTGATATAAAAAGGAGAGACCACAGGCTCTCTCTTTCCCCGTCAAGGCTCCCAGCCACGCACACTTTCCCACCTGAGGTGGCCTGTGCCCTTTCCCCTGTGTACCTGTGCCTTTCCTTAAAATAAAACCACTGCCTTTGTCGCTATCTGGCGCGTGTTGAAATTCTTTTCACCACGGAGGCCAAGGACCCACGAGAGACACGGTGCCGTCCTACAACAATGCCACCAGCTGCCCCCACCTGGGAGGTGGCATCGTCCCCCGTCCCCTCCCCCCCCCGCCCCATCCATTCACCGCAGGCCTCCCCTTTGACTCCCTGCTCCCCTCCCCCATCCACGCTTTATTTCAGGAAGATACATGAGTTCTACCTAGGAGTGCTAAGTCCTCCATGTCCTCTTTCCCAGGGCCCACCACGCAGGCGCCCAGGAACACATGGAGTCACTTCCAGGAGTGAGCTCATCCCACGCTCCAACCTCAAACTATCCAAGCTGGACACTCAGCGTGCCCCTCCCAGCCAGCCTTTCCTGTGCCTGCATGCCTCCTCCTTCAGCCTCTGGCTTCCCCCTTCCCCTCCCCTTCCTTCTCTTCCTTTTCCTCCACCTCTTCTTCCTCTTCCTCCTCCTCTTCCTTCTATTCTTACTCCTCTTCCTCCTCCTTTCCTTTTTGTACTGAAGGTTGAACCCAGGGGCATTCTACCTCCAAGCTACACCCCCAGTCCTATTTTACTTTTTACTTTGAAACAGGGTCTCTCTAGGTTGCTGAGGATCTCCCTAAGTTGCTGAGGCTGGCCTTGAACCTGTGATGCTCCTTTCTCAGCCTCCCAAGTACTGGGATTACAGGCATGTGCTCCAGCACCCGGTCCTCAGGCCTCTTCTTTCACCCCAGCCTTGAGGCACCACCAGCCTCTCTCTGTCCTCCCTAAGGGGCCATGTCTGGTAACCCTGTGAAGTTCAGGAAGCTGTGCATCCAAGGCTGAAATTCCTGGAGGCTGAGCTGCCCATGAAGGGGAGGCTGATGGAACAGGAGGGCAGCCCAAGGCACTGCTGGGTGAAGGGCGAGGGTAGCAGAAGCTCAGTCTTGGGACTGCAAGGAAGAGTACTGTCCCTTTAAAGGAGGCCTCCCAGGAGACCCCCTCCCTCCCTCCGGCCCTGGGCTCCTCCCAAACTTTGCAGAAGGCTTGGCAGGTAATTATACCCCCCCCCCAAGCTTTCATCCCAGTATCTTCAAAGCACCTGGGATCCAGGTGCGCCCCACCCCTCCCTTTGAAGTCCTGCAGCTAGGTTTACCCAGGGCCGGCAGGAGGCCTAACAAGTCCCTGCAGCTCCTCTCCCCTCATTAAATCTTCCTTGACCCCCAGCTCCCGGCTTGCTCTCGACCCACAGAGGACCTCCCTGTCCTCGCTCCAGTGTTCCTGGATCCTTGGCTGCAGCCTGGAATTTTTGTAAAGAATCTGAAATATGTTCTTGATAATTGCTAGGAAACACTAAATCCTTTTGTTTGCATGTTTGTTTGCTCTGGAGAAGGAATTTTGAAGTGGGACCCGCCTGGCCTCCCTGCGTGGAGCTACAGGTATGTGTGCATGAGGGGGAACAGAAAAGAGAAAGGGCAGAAAGGACGCTGCTTCCTGCTGTGTCCCTAGCTCTGGCGCACTTCATGCAACAACCTGTAAGCATGGCAGGCCACCTCCCCAGTACTAGCACACGGCCCAGATGGTGGTCTTGTTCTGCTTGGCGGCAGCCATCAATGTCCTTCAAAGTCCTGTGGGTCACCACAGTGGGAAGGGCTGCATGCCTGCCTGCGGAGGCACTGTCTCCTGGCTCACTCTTGACTTGGGGTGAGAGCGAGTCCTCAGTTCTTTTTTTTTTTTTTTTTTTTTTTGGCAGTACTGGGGATTGAACTCAGGGGCATTCTACCTTGTAGCTATACCCCCAGCCCTATTTTTTTTTTTTTTTTTTTTTTTTTTTTTTTTTTTTGAAACAGGGTCTCACTAAGTTGCGGAGTTCCTCACTAGGTAGCTGAGGCTGGCAGCGAACCCGGATCCTCTGGTCTCAGCCTCCCAAATGCTGGGATTACAAGCGTGCGCCACCACGCCCGGCTTCCTCAGTTCTTTTAACAAACATCTGCAGGGTTGGCTCTGAGCCAGGCTGCTCAGAGTGACCTTGGCCAAGTAGCATGGCCTCCCTGTGTCTCAGTTTCCTCATCTACCCAATGGCAGTCATAACAAAGAGTACTACCGGCCTCAAAGAAAATGCTCACTAAATAGTAGTTGTAAGCCGGGCATGGTGGTGCATGCTTGTAATCCCAGTACTTGGGAGGCTGAGACAGGAGGATTGCAGGTTTGAGACCAGCCTCAGCAACTTAGTGAGGCACTCCGCAATTTAATGAGACCCTGTTTCAAAACAAAAGAATAAAATAGGACTGGGGGTGTAGCTAGGAGGTAAAATGCCCCTGGGTTCAATTCCCAGTACCCCCCGCCCCCGCCACACACACACACACACACACACACACACACACACACACACACACAACAAGTTGAAATTGTAGTTCGGCATGGTGGCACATGCCTGTAATTCCAGCACTTGGGAGGCTGCAACAGAAGGATTGGAGGTGACCAGTCTCGGCAACTTAGTAACTTAGTGAGACTTTGTTTCAAAATAAAAAATAAGGCGGGCATAGTGGCACACGTTTGTAATCCCAGTACTTGGAAGGCTGAGACAGGAAGATTGCATGTTTACGGCCAGCCTCAGCTACTTAGTGAGGCCCTGTTTCAAAATAAAGAATAGAAAATTGGGCTTGAGGTGTAGCTTGGAGGTAGAATGTCCCTAGGTTCAACCCCCAGTTCTGCAAAAAAAAAAAAAAAAAAAAAAAAATAGGGCTGAGATAGGATAGCTCAGAGGTAGAATGGCCCTGGGTTCAATCCCCAGTACCACATAAATAAATAAAATAGGAATTGTTGGGGTGAGTCCTCAGCTCAGGAACTCAGGATCTGCCGGGTCCTTGGCTAACATGACAGAAAAGAATTTCAGCACTTGCCAGTCAGAGACATGGACAGAGATTTGTTTAGGAAAAAAAGGAAGAAATACACATTCAAGAGAGAATTCAGGCCACCTCAAAATGAGGAAGGGCATTTTGGGAGTTCAAGGCTGTCTTCTTATAGGGGACTTTTGTGAGGGGTGGGCTAGAGGAGGTGTGTGAGGATGACCTCAGTCCGGTAATCCCTAGGCAGTTTATGGTGGTCGAGTAGTCCGGTCGGCTCTAGGGTGGATGATCTCAGTCCAGTAGTCCTGAGGCGCTTCCTGGTGGTCTGGAGGTCTGGTCAACCTTAGGGTCCTTAGGATGATTGGGGTTCAGTCAGCTCTAGGGTGGATGATCTCAGTCCAGTAGTCCTGAGGCGCTTCCTGGTGGTCTGGAGTTCTGGTCAACCTTAGGGTCCTTAGGTTGATTGGGGTCCTCATTAGCTGATTGACAGATAAGCTGGAGAGTGTCCTAAATTGTAGGTTTTTCAAAATATCGTACCTGTCTTGCTACCAATGCACAGGACAATTATACTTCCTTTTAACTCTAAGATTTACAGATTTCCCAGGAATTTGGGAGTCAGGCCTGGGAAAGAGAACCGGTTTGTGGAGTAGAGGCTGAAGCGCTTCAGTTCCAGGTTTTTTAAATTAAGGTTATATTTTACTTTCCCTTCCCATCTGTCTCCTTTACCTACTTATTTCTTCTATCCTACATCAGGAAGGGGGTGTGGCTTGAAGGTTAAATGCCCCTGGCTTCGGTCCCTAGTACCACAATAATAATAAAAGATAAGAATAAATAAAAAAGGAATTTCCTACTCTTTATTTTGTGCGGTACTGGGGATTGAACCCAGAGGCATTCTACCTCTGAGCTACACCCTAATCCTATTTTGTAATTTTTATTTTATTTATTTTTTGCGGTACTGGGGATTGAACTCAGGGGCGTTCTACCTCTGAGCTATACCCCCAGCCCTATTTTTTATTCTTTAGTTTGAAACAGGGTCTCACTAAGTTGCGGAGTGCCTCACTAGGCAGCTGAGACTGGCCCAGAACCCAGATCCTCCGGTCTCAGCCTCCCAAATGCTGGGATTACAAGCGTGTGCCATGACGCCCAGCTTGTAATTTTTATTTTGAAATGGGGTCTCACTAAGTTGCAGAGAGCCTCACTAAGTAGCTGAGGCTAGCCCCGAACCTGGATCCTCCTGTCTCAGCCTCCCAAGTACTGGGATTACAAGCGTGCACCACCATGCCCGCCTCATACATATTTTTATAAACAATTTATCCAACCTGTGTTATTTTTTTTCCCCCACTTAAGGACATACCCAGGGAAACTGAAGTTTTATCAGGGACCAGAAAGTGGGGTAGGGATTTAGGAGAAGGAAAGGATTGGAGGTGGAAGTAAGGCATGTGTCAGATGGTATTTCAGCGTCAAGACCTGGTCTTTAACAACAGGGCCATTGGGAATGCAATCGCTGGTGGCAGTGTTGGGGATACGTTTGCTTCTCAATTGGTACCTGGGAGCTGAGTGTGGTGGTGCATGCCTGTAATCCCAGTACTTGGGAGGCTGAGACAGGAGGATGCCAGGTTTGCAGCTGCCCACAGCAACTTGGTGAGGCTCTATTCTTTCTTTCTTTTTTTTTTTTTTTGAGGTACTGGGGATTGAACTCAGGGGCATTCTACCTCCGAGCTATACCCCCAGCCCTATTTTTTATTCTTTATTTTGAAACAGGGTCTCACTAAGTTGCAGAGGGCCTCACTAGGTAACTGAGGCTGGCCGCGAACTCGGATCCTCTGGTCTCAGCCTCCCAAATGCTGGGATTACAAGCGTGCGCCACCATGCCCAGCTATGAGACCCTATTTCAAAATAAAAAAATAAAATAGGACTGAGAGTATAGCTCAGAGGTAGAATGTCCCTGAGTTCAATGCCCAATACCAATAAATAAATAAGTAAATAAATAAATAGGCCCATGGAGCCTATTTCTCCTTCTTCTTTTTCTTCTTCTGTACTAAAGATGGAACCCCAGGCACATTCTACCTCTGAGCTATACCTCCAGCCCTTTTTATTTTTTATTTTGACACAGGGTCTTGCTAAATTGCTGAGGCTGGCCTTGGACCTGCAATCCTCCTGTCTTAGCCTCCCAAGTGCTAGGATTATAGGCACACTACTAGACCAAGCTTATGTTTTCACGTGTGTGTGTGTGTGTGTGTGTGTGTGTGTGTGTGTGTGTGTGTTTTACTGGAATTGAACCCAGAGATATTCTACCCCCTAGCTACACTGCCAGCCCTATTTTATTTGAAAACAGTGTCTTGCTAAATTGCTGAGAGTCTCACTTAAATTGCTGAGGGTGACTTCAAACCTGTGATCCTCTTGTCTCAGCCTCCCAAGTACAGGTGTATGCCACCACACCCAGTTGTATTTTCACTTCTAAACAGGGATTTCAGGAAGGATCTTCTTATTCTGCTTTTTTTTTTTTTTTTTTTTTGCGGTACTGGGGATTGAACTCAGGGGCATTCTACCTCCCAGCTATACCCCCAGCCCTATTTTTTATTCTTTATTTTGAAACCGGGTCTCGCTAAGTTGGGGAGTGCCTCACTAGGTAGCTGAGGCTGGCCGCGAACCCGGATCCTCCGGTCTCAGCCTCCCAAATGCTGGGATTACAA